>JAXGGA010012335.1:0-12500 GCA_038373865.1 Uloborus plumipes | reverse complement strand
ATGGCTTTATAAGATCATTTCTCAGCACATAATTCATTTTTGAAGTTGAAACTAAGTCTCAAGTTGTTAGAGTGACTTGAATCTGTAAAAGTTTTTTACTGTGTAGCTTTTCCAAGAAATAATTGCTTTTTTCCCCTTGGTCTTTGAATTTTTAAGATTCAATTTTTCTCATTTGTAGTTGAGGCTGATTCTTCGAAAGTTTCCAGGTTGACTTAAAAAAAAAAATCACTGCAGAAATATCACTATTTAATATTGTTTATTTTCCAGCTTGATTCAGAATAATAGTGATAAGGAGATTATCTCTGTCAAGGGTTCGCATTGAAAACTAAATGCTCACAGAATTAAGCATTAGCATGCACCGATAGGAAGTCGTGGAAAGTCGCCGTGACATCCCCAAATTTCCTTATTCGGCAAGTTTTGTCTGACGATTCAGCAAATTTGGAGATACTTGCTTTTTTTAAAAAAATATTATTAAAGATGTTTTTTAACAAATTTAGCTCTGAGCATGGTGAATGATTTTGATACTTCAACAGAATGATGGTAATAGGGTAGTTGTGACCTATTGAATATCCCTTTTTTAACGACTAGATATTGTTAAGAGGCTTACAAAACACAAAAATTCACCATTGCCGAATTTTAAAACACAACGGTTGATTCTTAAATATTTTTTTAAAAACCCACGCGCAAAAAAAGCGCGCCTTGAAACCGAAACCCGTGACGTCAGACGGCAGTAACTTTCAGCCTTTCATCCATAAAAATCGGATTTTTGCTATATTATCGTTTCATTGCGGGATTTTCTCCTTCCGTAATCAATACCTTAAAGTCTACTAATTCACTATTTAAAACTGGATTTATCAAATAGCAATCCAATACCCTGCTAGGGGTGATTGTTTTGATATTTTTTGGCGAAATCCGTATTCAAATTTTTAGAACGCATCACTTGGCGAGGAAAAAAAAATTACGGCAGTGCAGAGCGAACAACAGTGCGGAAGCCGGAGAAACCGATTTCTCGAGCTCCTCTCATCTAAGCTTCTCGCTCTTTCTTCGCCTTAGTAGAAAGTTCAAAAGCGCCATCGAATGCCCAGTGACGTCACAACCGCTTGAAATTTAAAAATTATTTAAAAAAAAACTACTTGTCGCAGAGCGAAAATTTTTTCGCCATTGATGTTCATGTATGATGCTCTATCATATAAAAATAAAATTGAAAAATCGAAAACTTCCCTATTTCATCTGTCCGTGGCCAAGCTTTAAAGCAGTGGCTCTCAACGAGGGCGATACCGACCCCCGGCGGGCGGTAGGAAGATGTTGAGGGGTGGTGAACATATTTTGGGTGGCAGTGGGGAGGTGGACATATTTTGGGCGGTAAGAGGGCGGTGGGTATATTTTGAAATGTGCTTGTAAAGAACATTTTTCGGGTAAGGCGGCAGGAAATCTTCTGCTTTCATGTCACCAAAGGATAGCTTTAACATTTATTTTCTTGGGTTACCTCCCGAACAATCATCTTTCTCCTAATGTCATGAAGAATAGCCTTAAATTTGACAATAGCACTTGAATTTCAAAAAGGTTTTTTGAGGTGGGTGCCCCCCTTTCATAGCGTAACTACCTAAAATAGCCAAAATATGTGTTTTATTGATGTTCATTTAAAAAATTTTCAATGAAGGGAGGGAATCTCGAAGTACTCGCCTCTTCTCCAATCGTGACCAAACAGAGCCTAAAATTGCGTTTTTACGAGGTCAGTTTCTAAAAATGTCTAGATGAGAGCCACCTGAATTGATAGACTCTTTTGTGCCGTTAAAGCATCCCCCTAGCAACACCAAATATAACTAACAATCGTATTCTTTAGAGTTTAAGTTTGCGTTTTTTATGCTTCAATTTTAGAGAACGCTGGAATAGCTCTGATTCCCTAAACCTCTGAAACAGTGTTAAGCTTAGCCTTAAAATAACTTCAATTTTGAAAGATCATTAAGAGAGACCTCTTTATCCCTAGTTGCCAAAAATTGTCTAAAATTGAGTCAGTTTTAAATGTTTCACCTGGGGCAGAATTTGAACCGAAGTCTCAACACCACGAAACCTAAGATTAAAGAAATTGCATTTTTAGGACTTCGTTTTCCAAACTGATTTCGGGAGATATCCTCAATATCTCACCGCCATCTTTACTCTGATGTCGCCAAAGGTATACTCATAACTCTTGTTATCTTATCTAACCTTCACAGCAATAAATTACTCAAAAAGAATTTCTTTGAAATTAACTTATCTTGTAATTTTTTTATCTTGTAATTCACCTTTTTTCAGTTTTTTCTTTTTAAAATAAAACTTGATTTATAATCTTAAAGTGTGACAGGTATGGGTCATAGTTTCAAGTCTTTGTCGCTCCTGGAAATATTAGAAGGTCCTTCTTTGTTATTGTCCTTCCGCAGTAAAATCTTATATCCATATGTAATAAATAGGGGATGTGTATTGTATAGTTGCAAGTAAATAAGAACAACACTGGGAACAATGTTTGGAATCGGACAGGTCAAGGAACTATATGAACGTAGTGTATTTTTCAAAATATATTTGTTTTCAAATAAAAATGTTAAAAACGGTGCATTTTTATTTCAAAATGTGTTCTTATTCACCTTAAAAATGGTTCACTCATTTAATAGTCCCGTTCCAAACACTTGATTATTACTCTGTCACAACTTTTCAGAGGAAAAAAAAAGGCTCGGTTTAAAAAAAAAATATTATATAAAGAAAAAAAAACAACATTAGGCATAAGTTTTTCTGCTCTATAGTCATTTTCCAACAATCTGAACGGGCGTAAATTATAGAGTTAAACCGGTCCAGAAAATTGCTTAACCCCCCCTCCCCCTTCCAGTTTTACGCCCGCTCTCAAAGGGGGCATTGAAACAATTTTCAATCATAAAGGGGGCGGTAGCTGTAAAAAGGTTGAGAACCACTGCTTTAAAGGATTCACAGAACAAAGAAAGTTCGAGAACCTCTGCTCTTGAACGAAATTTATCCTCAACGCGCAATTTATATTTTATAATGAAAAAAAAATCATAATTGAAAGTTTGAAAACAATAAATAAAAAAGTATCAGAAAATCGAATGTTTTTAGACGATCAAGGTGACCGAGTGTTCCCCTTTTTCCCCCGTTAAATGAACTCTCGATGTTATCAAAAATAAGAAAATTCCTGCAAAATCAAGGTGACCGTTTGTTGCCCTTTTTCTCCGTTAGCTGAACTCTCCCCGCCACAAAAAATGAGAAAATTGATGAATAAAAGACGAACATAGAGAATAATAACAGTCTTTCAAATCGAAAAAAAAAAAATGATTGCTATTGGTTTGAAATTAAACTCTTCGATGTAAACACAGATGAAGTCACTTCAATTCGCATGTATGAATAAATTTGATTTATAATTGAATTTCCATTCCCTTCTAATCCCTGAAAGATATGCAGCGGTAGAACTTTTAACCCTACACTGCATGATTTTTTATTTTTCTTTGAAAAAAATATGTTTTTCAATGTAATAAGAAAACATGGAAAAATATTTTTAAAAATTGAATTTTGAAGATAAATGGTGATAATTGCATTAAAGATATTTAATACTTGTTTTTATGCATTGAGTTGCCTTATGACTACATTCTGCTGGTCATAAGGAGGAAAAATTGTCCACGTATCCAATTGACAACACGATGCAGTGTAGGGTTAAAAATATCTTTCAGAATGTAGGAATTTGTCGGTTATTTAGATAATGTTAATAACTTTAATTATCTAAACATAAACTGTCACTTAGTTAATTGCGTATGCCTGTACAGAGCAAGGGACATAAATAATCGATAATTATAAACATTTGTGTAAATCAGCCAATTTTCAAAATTATCAATAAAGCACCATTTCCTTTGCGATTATTTGCCCCAAACCAAATCGGTGCAGCTATCATCTTAATTCTGTTTAAGAATTTTTGTTTAATTCTGTATATTGCTTAATGATTCAATATAATTTTTAACGGACATGTAACAAAAAATATTTATTGCCTTAAAAGTTATTTATTTATATGTTTGCGTGAATTTATATACCATTGCGTCATTACGTAGCTTATTTTTTACTCTTAAGATCCCGCAAAACCTTTTGCCACATGCAGCCAAACTCAGATTAAAAAAATATATATATCGTTTAAATTCCTTAAAATGAATAAATCGGCTACAATTGTAAGGATTTTTTTTATGAACCTTAAAAGTTTGTTCATATTCTAAAGATGACAAAAAAATTGACAAACCAAGCATAAAAATAATATTATAAATGAAACGCTTATCGCTCATTCTTTCGAGAATCTAATGCAGAACCAAAAAACACAAATGGCTCAACAGACATGAAGCGAAATCCGAATAACACCTGAAACCATGCCGGCGTATTTTTGGCTGGCGAACATCTTGAGCACGCTGTCAGTAGTAGTACCAAAGACCTTTTCTTTGGTAGTATCCCATCTTGAGAAATATTCATCCATTCATGAATTTTTCTTTTTGCCCAATATGCGATGGCGAAAGAGAAACGCGCAAATGAAACTGGCGAGAGAAAGGGGTTCCCTTTTAACTGGGGAGAAGTTTTCAAAGCGAAATCCGAATTTTGAGAAGTTTTCAAAGCGATATCCGAGTTTTGAGAATTTTTTAAAGCGAAATCCGAGTAACACCTGAAACCATGCCCGCATATTTAAGGCTGGCGAGCATCTTGAGCACGCTGCCAGTAGTAGTACCAAAGACCTTTTCTTTGGTAGTATCCCATCTTGAGAAATGTTCATCCATTCATGAATTTTTCTTTTTGCCCAAGACCGCGATGGCGAAAGAGAAACGCGCAAATGCTTCTGGCGAGAGAAAGGGGTTCCCTTTTAACTGGGGAGAAGTTTTCAAAACGAAATCTGAATTTTGAGAAGTTTTCAAAGCGATATCCGAGTTTTGAGAAATTTTCAAAGTTAAATCCAAGTAACACCTGAAACCATGCCCGCATAGCTTGAGCACGCTACCAGTAGTAGTACCAAAGACCTTTTCTTTGGTAGTACCCAGTCTTGAGAATTCATCCATTCATGAATTTTTCTTTTTGCCCAATATGCGATGGCGAAAGAGAAACGCGCAAACGATTCTGGCGGGAGAAAAGGGTTCCCTTTTAACAGGTTAGCTTGGTCAGAAACTCGAGTCTCGGCGGTCTCGGTCGGTGTGCGTGGGTGTGTAAAGGGGGGGGGGGGAGGGGCGATGACATGAAATTGGAGTCGCGTAAGTTGTATGGGAGGAAAGGGAGCTCGGAGATCAGACTAACGATGGCTCGCTTTAGCTCTCAGCGACCCTGCATTTCAGACTTCTTAAAAAATCGGTAGCTTCCACACTAAAAAATGAATGTTGTTTTTACACTATAATGCAGCTAATTTTATGGTAATGAACTGCAAAAATAGCTAATTTTACTGTGATAACTGTAAAATGGCTAATTTAGTAGTTCATCACCGTGCATTTTACAGTTTTAAACTGGAACCTCTGCTGCCAGTATTATACTGTTGTTTTTACAGTATAATACATTTAAATTTTGCGGCAATAAACTGTAAAATTTCTAACTTTACAGTAAGAAACTAAAATCGCTAGTTTTACATTTTATTACTGTTCATTTTACAGTTTTAAATTGGAACTAAAGCTGCCAGTATTATACTGTAAAAACAACAGTTAATTTTTTACAGTGCATCCAATATCAGGCAGTCATGATTTTCTCCTTCAATTAGGGAACTACCATAAAACACTCCAATCAGCTTTTAATTTTTCTTGTTTAAAATTAATATTGCATGAATTTTAAAACTTTGATGCCCCTGGCCAGTGACGCTGCAATCCACTCCAGTCCCCCTTCCCCTCTTAGCATTAGCGAAGGGGACTTGAGCACTGCCTTCTCCTTATGTTCAAGAGATTGATTGAAAATTAGTTTTTGGAACCGAAATGATTCTAAATAGTCATTCGAGAATCGCTTATTCGAATATATAACTCGAAAAATCTACTCGGTAAATCAACCGCTCAAAAAGTCAACTCGATTGTTTTAAACAATTAATAATTTTGTGATTTCTCAAAATACCCTTTTCCCTCACTCTGTATAAAAGAGTTACTTAAAGAGCAACATTTAAATGTAAATACTTATATCTATACGAGTTTGATTTTTTTGCATGAAAAGACTTTTTTCCAATGAGGTCTTCATTTCTTAAAGTGGGTTTGATGCGCACCGATCAATATGGTAATTCCGGTTACAAAAGTAAACAGAGCTTATAAAAGTGGAAAATGTAGGACTCTTTTTCATTAGTTTGAAACTTTACTGAATGCTGAGTATTTCGTTCTTCTTCAAAGTTTAGAGTTGAAATAATTTGCATTCTTAACATCTCGTTGAGTCAACTGTGTGTATATGTGTTTCCTTTGAAAGTCAGTTTTGGGTAGTTAAAATTTTTACATATATTGTGTTTACTTTCTTGATAATCTGTGAGTTGAACACATATTAGTCTTCTTTCTTTCTCGTCCATTTTTTTCTTCTTACACATGTTAAAAGAAAATTTGACATTCTTCTAATAAAATTTTCAAGTTTAATTAGGAAATCCCGCTCAATTTAGGGAGGCGTTGCAAGGTACTAAATTTTAAATAGTTTCAACTCGGAAAAGACAGCAGCAAAAATACTGCCATTCTATACAACTTTCTTTAAACTTTTACATACAGTGCCTACCACTAATAAAATCACTGGATTATAAAATCAGCCGCTTTATAAAATCAAATCTGGAAGAACAGAATCATTACTATATCAAAACATGTTAAAACCATCCTTTAATAAAATCATCAGCGCCGTTTTATAAAATCAAGCTTTCGAAGACCATATGTTAAAAACAGGGTGCAAGAAAAGAAAACACGCTTTTTCACGTCGGAATAAAAGCAAAATTTTCTTTCTTCTCAAGATTTAAAAGATAAAAAATTCTACACGAATAAAAAAAGAACAAAGCAGCATGTGCGGATTAAACATTTGGGGGAGGGGGGGGTGATAAAAGGAAAAGAATGAAGCAACCACGGGATATATGATTCCGGCACCAACCAAATTAGTAGGCGCCTACTGTACAACCACTCGTAGATCAGATCAGTCTCAACTGAGTTTTCTTTGAAACTTTACGTGGAGGTAATACTGAAAGTTACAAGAACTTTTATAAACTCTCGAATGATGTGGAATCTTTACCTTTCAAATTCTGTTTCTCAAATAACAACAACGTCAATATTTTAAAACCCTTGTATAATTTAAAAAATGTACTTTATACATATTCGTTAAACTCGAATTGTGTTTTAATTAACTTTAAAATATAGATAACAGTAATTAATTTACTTTTTATTTTGTTTAAACTTTAAAACATTTTCTTTTTGTAATTGTATTATGTATATATGTCGGTTTATAAAATCAACCGCTTAATAAAATCAAATATTCTTGGAACAAATGTGATTTTAATAAGCGGTGGGCACTGTATTGAGTAAAGATAACACATTTAAAGGAGTGCGCAGTCGTAGAACCTTGGTGACAGAATTTTTTTCTCTTTGCTCCCGATTTGAAGTCAGCTGTAAGCTTTTATAAAGGAATGAGGATAAATTCCTTGCAAGGACTTTGATGAATTTTTAAAATATAATTAACTTATGATGTGCTTTCGTTTCAAAAAAAAAAAAAAAAAAAAGTCTGCAACACTAGATCAGCAAGAATTTTCTTCCGGTTGGGAGAGTTTAGTTATTACAATTTTCTAATTGAGGACACACATTTCCAATTAAATTTTAATTAAGTAATTGTACCGCAATTTTCTAATATGAGAGATGAGTCATACAGTCCTAATATATAAGTAAAGCTTAAAACCAGTCTTTTAGACAGGTAATAATGTCAGGGACAAAGCAAGGGGGCTCTTGCTTCGTACCTGACAAACCACTCATAAAGCAACTTTATAATCCGCAGAAACGGAAGAATTCGAATGTTGAAGGTTCTAATTAACGTTACACTCAAAGCCTTGAGCGCCGACAGAATCATTCGCATGTGGTTCACCCGGTCTAAAAATTTGCAATTTTTTTTACTTAAAAAAACGAGCAGCAATATTTTTTCACCCTAAAAAATGAGCAAAAAATTTGCTGTACCAAAAATGGCAAAAAAGAGTTTGTTACAAAATAAATAAACAAATATATATATAAATAAAGAAAAAAAATCACTAAAATATTTTTTTTCTGAAAAGGTTTTTTTTTTTTTTTTTCAAGCACCAGGGGGATGCAAGTGCACCCCCTTTCACCTCCTGTTGGCGTCCATGCTCAAAGTATAACAGTAGCTTAGGCGACATTGTTTTCATTGAACATTCCCAAGAGCTTCGTTCAAACATTCGTCGACTGATATTTTTATATTTTAAATTGCTGTGATATTGTGCGGGGTAAGTAAACAAAATTATTCTGCTCTCTATTTTTTATAAAAACTGGGTCATTTATAGCAGCCATCCAGTGTAGAATATAAACACGTTGATGGCAAACAGTTCCGTTGCTTTTCGGAGGATTGAAATAGAAATGATATTTACAACCTTAGTTGAAATTTAATCCATTTTCATGATTGCGGAAATTCGAGCTCTTTCAAATTCATAATTCTTGCATATGCCAAAACTTTCCAAATATTTCAATAGAAGGGAAGTCAGGTACTTTCAGAAACATCTCAAGAAGCTCTAAACAGTTCCCATTGTGACTGAATTTCACTTTGAATATTTCATTTCATGAAATGCAAATAGCTATTAATATGACACTTTACATAGATTTCATCATAGAAAAATTTCTTGCCATAAATTTGGTCACTAGGATACTCTTTGCTCCGAAAGTTCCAATTTCTGAAAGTGAAAACCTCTTCAGTAAAATTTCATTTTTTTTTTAATTTTTTAGAGCTGTTAATACATTTTTGAATTTTGACGACACGAACAAGCGGATATTGTCAGTATCATACTGTTGTTTTTACAGTATAATACAGCTAAATTTTATGGCAATAACTTGTAAAATTCCTGACTAAACAGTAAAAAACTGCAAAATTGCTAGTTTTACAGTTTGCTACTGCACTTTTTGCAGTTTTAAATTTTAACCTCGGCTGCCAGTATTATACTGTAAAAACAATTCATTTTTTTCAGTGAAGTGTCATCCACAACAAGTAAAAAAAAACGGTATTTGAACTTACGTGGAAGAACAAAAAGTATTTTATTAGCGATTGAAAATGTGAACATGATATAATTCCGTAGGGCAAGTTCCTAGTTGCGGGAATTGAAAAAAAAGAGTAACAGAACTATATACCGCAACGAAGTCCTTCTGAAACAATGGCAATAAAATATTTCCGAACCTTGTGCTAAATGAATATTTTTAACTGCAACATTTAAAAGCTTTTGTTTTCTTTTCGAATAAATAAAGTTTTCCGTTGCCTATTTTCACCAATAACGATCACTTTGGATCCCCTGCGATTGTGATGAGTGAAGCATACTGATGACGAATAGTAATATGCACCACATGCTAAGACTGCGACTCATACGCTCTTACTTATCGGCCATTTCGGTTCACAATAAACTGCTGAACTGAATTAATCTGGCTCTGATAAAAGTAATCTCGATGAGGTAGGGAAGGGAAGGGTGTCTGTGTCGTCATAAGAAGGAAAACACGTCAAGCAAATATGATGACTGTTAGACGTGCACTGTAAAAAAATGAATGTTGTTTTTACAGTATAATACAGCTAATTTTAAAGCATTAAACTGTGAAAATGTAGCAAAAAAGTGCTACATTTTCACTTTTGATCAGCTATTTTGTTTGAGAATGTGAACGAAAATGGTGGCCGTACGTCGTCTTGTTATCTGATTCTGCAGTGGAACTTCTGAGTGGAACGTCGCCGCTCGTGGGGTGCAGAATACTAATCAAGTTCACCTTTTAATAAGGCTTTTAGGAAACTATCCGCTGATGCTTCTTGAAACATGGCATTTTGAAGAAATAAATTTTTAAAAAGGTGTACGCGGTTCTTTCAGAACTTAGTTTTTTTTTTTTTTTTTGCAACTGAAAACCTTTGTATTGTTGGTTTGAAAATACGCTTTCTGCGCGATATGTGAAATTGCAGTTTTATTCTTAATTGATGTGAAGTGTCTATGACATTTTCATGTGTTTGCGTTTTGTACAAACTAGGAGGATACATTTGAATTTTTTTTCCTTGTTAAAAACTAGGGGAAAAAAAGAAATGCGTTGCGGTTTTTTTAACTCGAAAAAAAGCGCTCCAGACGATTTTTTTTAACAAGAATTATTTATTAGATATATTTTTATTTGTTTACTCTTTTATTTATTTATATTTATTATTTTATTTTTGTGAAGTATTAAAGATTTGCTTAAATGTATGAATATATATTATTAGCTGCCTACGCATTGTATAAAAAGTGTTCTTACTTACTTAATTATTTTTTTTTTCAACTATTCGTCATCTGTTTAAAAAAACCTATGATGGGGAGAACCGAAAAGTTATAAAACTTTTACCACTATGATCCCGACCCCCCCCCTAAAGGGTCATTACTGTCTGGCCGCGAAAACCGCGACTAGCACTCACGAACCATTCCACTTAAGAAAGGGATGATGGGTTGTAAGTGGGAACGTTTTCAATTTAAAACTTGCATTTGCTATCATTTTGACACATTCAACTAAACTATGTATTTTAAATTAGCATCGTTCTATGTTGTTTGATATGGCTTAAAATGCTTCTTATTATTCTTCTCCTTATTGTTATCTTACCTATTACCCCTATTTTGTAAGATCAGAGAGGACATGATGCATGCGTAAAGTCGCGGAAGGTTTTACCTAAGAAAATCAGACAATAAATTCAAACTGCATGAACACACGAACATACAAATGCTCGATTAAAACTCTTCAGGTAGAACTAGAGATACAGCTTTTCTTTCTTTCTTTCTTTTTTTAAGGCAGGAAAGAGTGAAAGTGTTGCTACTGTATTCCATTTCCTCCGATGTTGAATGCTTGTTAAAATCACACAAGCGAGAAAATTCAGTTGACCACATTTTTGAGGCTTTTTCAGACTTTCCATTCGTGAGAAACAAACAAGCTTGTTGATTCGTGTGGGGTCTGCGATAACCATTTAATTAAACGCTCTTTAGTGGTTATATCTTGGTTTTTCTCAAGGCACTCACTCTAGTTAAAACCCACATTTCCTGTGTTTATAAATGATTGCTGGTTTGCGTGATAAAAGAAGGGGGGAGGGACGTTTCTCTGTCCGTTTGCATTGTTTGGATTTTCGGATGTTTGACTAACAATTACCCAAGAGTGCTACTCGTTATCCACCATCCACCAGAATTCTAGTTTCAGCAAATCAAAAAATTCCAACGGCCTTACTTTGTGCTTTATTAAAAAGAAATGTCGTAGGATTTTCCAAGAATCCTTAAAAATAACGAGGCGAAAGGAAATTGCTTGTTATTCAAAACCTCATCATCTTGGGAAGTGAAAACCTGCTTAACTATTGAAACTGAAGAAACAGAGAGAAAAAAAAAAAGACCACCTTCTCGAAAGTCATTTAACGCTTTATGATTTAGTAAACGGTTGTTTTGTTAGCAAGTAAATAGTTTCTGAGAAAAAATGAGAAAACGCGAAAGAAAGACCACTTAAATTGGTACCTTCTAGGTCCCGCCTTAAAATGTCCTTGGAAGAAGGAGTGAGGGGGGTGAGCAATCGCCAAGTATCTAGGACTTGTAGTATGTTCATCAGTTGGTTTTAATGTTCCTGTATATGATAGTTTTTTCAAAACTATGTTTTAATAATTCTCAAATGTAGCTTCCTTAAAGCGATAAATTTCATAAAATGTTGCTTACACGCGTTTTTTAATAACAAAATATATTTTTTTGATGCAGACAACGTTTCGAGCTTCGGATATTAAGCCGTTCAGCACCGGAAGCTCAAACCGTTTTTTGTATTGACAGGACCGTCATTTTGGGCAATCATGGGGGGTCAATTGACTCCCCCTCTGAATTTTAAAAACACAATGCAATTATGAATTTTTGCACAGATTCTGTTTGTTTTTCCTTTTAAGTGCAGTTAATTTATGCCCTTTGTCCCCCCCCCCCCCCAACTTGGAAATTTTAAAATAACGTGTCTGCGTATTGAACAAGAATTTCCTCGTAAACTTGAACGTACGTGGAATAATTTTGAAAAGTTGAAATTTTTTAATTAATTCACTTCTATCGTATTTTTATGTTTTTTTTTCTTTTTTTCTTTACGTCATTTAGTGCCTTCGTTAACTTAACATTGCTTTAAATTTTGTGCTTCATTTCTAAAATGAGTCATGTATTTTGTATTTGAAAGCATTGCTGTTTTGATAGCATTTATTTAATTTTAGTCTTTATTTAATAAAAACAAGGGTTGAGAGAGAAGGGCATTGCACTGGTTTTATTTATTTGTTTGTGATTTTAGTGAGAAATTTAATGTTAGCTTGCTGACTTTTGT
>JAXGGA010012334.1:0-32500 GCA_038373865.1 Uloborus plumipes | reverse complement strand
ATAGCACCCCCTCTTCTTTTTCTAGCTGTGGCAACAGCAACATTTTTTCTCAGATGTTTTCTGTACATATGTATTAACGTTAACGAGCAATGAATTCAAAGCAGATGTTAATGATTCAAGAAAATTCACCATTTGCATTGTGGAACAATCGTCGATGTTTGGGGGATCAGTTTGTGTAAATTTACTCTCTTTCGTTGAAATTTCTGAATGAAATTTTTCGTCGTCGAGCAAACTATTGGATAATGCATTGATGTCATCGTCAATTTCAGATTCAACTTCATCCATCCAGCTATCATCAGTACTGTTTAAACTTAGAGTGGAGTTTAGAAGAGTGCCGTGGTCACTGCCTCCAGTTTTGTTCAATTTTAACATTCCAATCACAGAAACCTTTGCTGCCGCCGAAGGAGACACACCTTTAAATACTTCCAAGCTCTTTTCAGAAACGTCCATTTTAAAATTTTCATGAAAGGGTCCAAAGATGATTTCGAATCTAGATATTTCGGAAATATATTTTACAAATTTATAAATCTGTGCACACAAGTTGTCAATGAATAAAAACAAAGAGTGGGGCTTTATGTTATCGGCAATTGTCTGAAAAGAAAAAAGAAACATGTTAAAGCATACTGTAGATACTTATAAAATGAAAATTGAGCACCTGTGGTGAAAAAATTAGTTTATTTTTAGCACCCAAATACACTTATTCATTAGCAACATAAAAACTGCTAAATCGAGGCGTCTAGTGTTTAGCTAGAATTGAGCAATTAGCACGAGTACGTTAAGCATTAACACGTTGGGAGCGCATGAACTCTTGGAAGGACGGCAACAGGTTCACGTAGCGGGCGCCGTCCTCTTGAGGAAGAACTTTGAATTTTCACAATTGAATATTTAAAAAACAATTTTTAAATTTTTTCCCCTTTATCTATATTAAAAATGGAGTGGAATTGGTAAGTTAGACAACAAAAAATTTTTCAGCCTGATGGCGGTTACCATTGTCATGAGGTCAGCATTGAACGTGTTAAGTTACAAAAAAAAAAAAAAAAAAGAATCGTACCGAGTATTTGATGAAGCGAGATGAAAAGTTTATCTTGTTAAATTAAAAGCTGTGTTGCCGACTCCGGAGCAAAGCGGTGTAAAATTTCCTTGGTCTCGTACCAAGTGGTATTCTTGAGTGATTTACGGGTTGGTTAGTCCAAACGTCCATCGGGGGTATTCGTACGAAAAACGTCTAGTTGGTCAGAAAGTTTTGATCATTTTCTGGAAAATTGGGGCTGATAATTGATGATACATTAATGAATGAATTCGTTTCGAATCTTTACGAGATGAGGTTTCGCGTGATTGCGCAACTTATTTTCGAAATGGGAATAAAGTATAAATTTTCATTTATAAACTAAAAAAATTTTGTGTTTGCTCAAACGTTATTCTTATTTCTTGTAGTCGATATGTCGCTTAAATTTTTACTTTGATAATTGTGTGCACCTTGGGACTTCAGGTACATACAACTAAGGCAGGGATTCAAGTGAAACACCATTGCAATCGCTACTGGAAGTGAATTACATTATCATCAACTTAACTTGGCACTGACGTCACTACGGGTCATAAGCGTAGCGTCGGGGGGGCACAGGGGGGCACGTGCCCCCCCAACTTGTTGGACACTTTTTCTTTGGAACCTGAAATTTTATGAAATCGGAAGGAAATTAATCGTCAGAATATCATTTGCAGTTATTTTCCTTTATTTTATCTTTGAATTATTACCCACATGTATGTGGGTGAAGAAGGGGGGGCACGAAGAAATTCCGGCTCTCCGTCAAAATTTTCAGAGTTTGGCACCAAATTTTTCCCAAAATTGGGGGACGAAAATCATCAGAAAGATTATTTCCTTTTATGAGCCAAAATTATTGTCTGAAAGATTCTTTTTTTTTGCCTAAAACAGTCCTTAGGATTGCTAGTATTGTTTAATGCAAGGCCTCTGGAGATGTTTTGCCCCTTCCCCCGTCCAATTTCTGGAGGTCACATTTTATTGTGACCTTCTCCAAGTGTGTGGCATTACGAAAATAATAATTTAGAGAATTATAAAAGCATAAAATCACACTATTTTGTCTACTTCTTTAAAAGGTATATTTTTTTTAGTTCGATGTAACTACTAACTACGCTAAAAAATAATTTTAATTTGAAAATATTATTTTCACGAAATCTGGCTGATTGAAAGAGGGAGAGGGAAAGAAGGAGAGAGAGATGAAAAAAAAGATTTATGACTTCTTTTATCTCACTGCCATGTAATGCAATGAAAAAAATAATTTATTTATTTATTCAACTATGGGATTTCTGTATAGAATTTAATTCTCTTTCTTCACAACTCAAAAATTTAAATTTTTTAAACGTTCCTTTCAAGCATTTCTCATTCATAATCATATCAGAAAGAAATTTAATGCTAAATGCATGCAAGTAACAACAAAAGTCTTACAGTGCATAATGCAACAAAATACAACATTTATTCTTGTCTAAAAACTACTCTGCATTACGTAATTTGTGTAGAAGTAGATAATCTGAATGCATAAGTCTTGTCTCAAATTTATTTATAAACTTCCTTCTCAAATGCTATGGCAAGTAAGAATATTTAGGCTTATATTTATAATCGTTTTCGGTATAGATTGTTTTTTTTTTTTTTTTTTTCAAAACTCATTTTTGAATCTTTTCAAGTTGTGTCATTGTAATATGACAATTTTCCTGGCTGATAATTTGCAAAAATTTTAAATATAATTATTTTAACTAATATATTGCTGTATCCTTTTTTTAATAACGACTTCCTTCTCGCGCCCGTGAAAATGACGGGGTGAAGTTTCTTCCTCTATTTCTCGTGCCCGTGATATTTCCGGGCTGAAGTGTTCAAAAATAATGCGCGAAAAATAATAAAACAATTTATTTCTTATGCCCGGAATCATGTTTTATTTCTCAATATGTACACCAGATGGCTGCCCTAGTCTATTTGCAACGTTTTTAGAGAAAAATATTATTAGAGTTATATTTTAGAGTTTTAGTTTAGAGTTTTATATAATTTTCTTGAATAAAAAAATAGGCACTTTTATGACCATTTTCTTCAAAATTATGCGAGCGTTAAGGGGTTAAAGTAAAAAATTGTTTACTATTATTTTGCTTTAATTGTGTTTTTTATAATTTTAATGAGTGCGTTTTGCATGACTATTTTTTTTTCCTCTGTCTCTTTTTTTTTTTTTTTTTGGAGTAAGTGGAGTAAGTCATTTCTTCCCATATTGGATATCGAGCTTGGTCACTAGGGTCAAAGGCAGTGTTTTACTCTTAAAATAACTTTATGAAATGCCTCATTTCAGAAATTTTTCATGTATAGTATTTTCTCCCCCTTCCCTCCTCTCTCATGCTTTGATTACTAACCGATTATCGTCAACGATTTGTCAAAATGCAAACCGATCTTATTTAGACGAATGGTTAACTATTAAAGGGTGTTTGTTTGCCTCTTTTTTCTCATATTTTTGCCATCTCAATTACTTCATATAAAGCCTCAAAATGCTGAATTTTGTATCTATGTTTCAAATTTTCTCACGGGGGATAATCCCCCGGACCCCCGTGATATGGGGAATATTCTACTCTACACTCCACTTAAAAAAAGGGTAATTGCATCATTCTTCTGATACCCATCCCGCTAATAGGTCAATTCAAAAAAGAAAAAGACAGCAAGGGCATCAAAAAGAGAGATAAGGCATATGGGGGGGGGGGGGGGGGCGGATGTTCAGCGAAAAAGACACACAAAGTAAACAATTGGTCGGTTTTGTTACCCCAATTTTAAAAAAAACAAAAGGGGCTTAATGGGGGGACGTGACTGGGCTATGGGGCCCGTTGAATCTAAATCCGCCCTGGTAGTAACTAATTACAGAGGGAAAAAAAGTTGGCTTAATGGTGTGTGCAATTCATTGGAAAAGTAAGAACGAATTTTCCTCCAACGAAAAATCTAGGCAAAGGCTCCGCCTACACTCCAAAAATTCGAGACCTGTGCCCCCCCAAAACTTTTGGTCACGCTACGCCTATGCTACGGGTGGAGCCAATAAGAGCTCACAAGCAGTCAGTGATCTCCTCTTATTCGCCAAGAATAGGCTGTGACGTTTTATCTAGCTCGTTTTTCATAGGCAAACGTCACGCTGACGTCACGATGTTTTTATCAAGAAACGTTCTAATGTGATTCATTTCCAGTAGCGATTGTAATTTGCGATCGCCTGTTTCACTTGAATTCCTGCCTAACACAAGTAAATATTTCTCATTATACCGAGTTGCGGCTAAATCGGTTGCCCGAACTCCTTGTTAGAAGATGGTTGTTTCAAAAAACGACCTTTTGCAGAGTGTTGAGTAGTGGATACGGAGTAATGTTTGTAAGGTTATGGTCACATTTGAAAAATGTGCAATATAAAATGTAGCTTACGTGTACTTGAATTATGAAAATTATTGTTCAGATTATGATGACTGAACTTGTGTGCATAAGGCAGGGGTTTAAGTGAAACACCATTGCAATCGCTTCGAATTGCAATTGCTAATGGAAGTGAATTACATTATCATCAACTTAACTTGGCACTGACGTCACTACGGGTGGAGCCAATAAGAGCTCACAAGCAGTCAGTGATCTCCTCTTATTCGCCAAGTAGGCTGTGACGTTTTATCTAGCTCGTTTTTCATAGGCAAACGTCACGCTGACGTCACGATGTTTTTATCAAGAAACGTTCTAATGTAATTCATTTCCAGTCGCAATTGTAATTTGCGATTGCCTGTTTCACTTGAATTCCTGCCTAAATTTCATTTGCTTTTTAAGGATTTTTTTTTTCTGCTCAAGAATTGGGCAGTGTGTATGTTTCATTGATTAGGCGTAATTCGTGCTTTTGAGAGTTTTTATTAAGTTTTGTTATGGAATGAACACGACTATTTTTATGTTTAAGTTTATGTTTATGTTCTTATGAAAAATGAGACAAAAAAAAAAGATGTTTTTGATTGATTTAGGTTCACAATTTTGTTTTATGTTGGATGTTAACAGATTTTTTGTTTAAATGAGGCAACAAATTACTCCATAAAACATGAATATAGATAAAACTTGGTTTTTAAAAATCTATATTAAGCAAAGAAACGGAGTGTTCTTAAGAGAGAGACTTAGATTCAGTTCGTTTTTACTGCTACAATTTAATAACTTATTTTCATAACGAAAGTATGCGAGCATTACTTAACATTCTTGGGGAAATCCAAAATTCTCTCTCTATCTAAATGTCAGGAAATATTCTGTTTGTTAAGAAAATATTCAAAATGAAATTACCTTTATAGCTATGAAACATGCTGGATGCGAATAAATAGCTGAAATGAATTTGATTGAGCACACAATATCAGCAGCAGCAATGGCGTCCACGACATTAAAGGGCAAAGGTTCCAGAAGATTGACTTCAATGATTTCGGCTACAAATTTCGACGTGTCCACGAAATCAGCAGGGATCTCCTCAATCTTGCCATCCAACAGGCTCGATATAATAAATTTAAATGAGTTGCACCATCCACGACAGATATCTAAAATCACAACCCTTACCACTTTTTTACGAAAATGAGGAATCTTAGCCAAAGCCTTAAAGATGCCAACAATGTCTGTGCCCGGTCCTCCACCTAGGCAGCAAATATTTAAAGTTTCTTTGGACGCTAAAATTTTCTCACTTTTCTCCTCCTGAAGGAACTTTTCAAAGTACTGATGCACAAGAGCTGTATGCATCGCAGCGAATTTATGTAAGTATGCGCATCTATTCGTAGGATCGTCATAATTAAGAAGTGTATGTCCAGTCTTCAAAGCGTTTTCACAGTAAGCGTTAGCAATTCTTTTAAATGCAGGTCTTATCATCTGCCTGAAAAGACCATGATATTTACATTCTTCTTCAATAATAGAATTATAGAATTCCCAGCTCATGCTGAATTTTAGAGTACCTGTGAAAGAAAAATAAAGCGATAATAATTCAAAAACATAAAAGAAAAAGAGAGAAGAACAAATAAGAGATTTAGAGAAAATTACAACATTAAGGAGGCACAAATAAGCAGGGATACTGCAGACACGTGTTTCGACGTTATAAGAAACGCCTCTTTCAATGCAAAAAAAATTTGAGCTTATGGATGCACAGACATCCGGCAAAAGTGCATCCTTAAGCTCAATTTTTTTTTGCATTGAAAAAAGCGTTCCTTGTAACGCCGAAACACGTGTCTGCAGTATCCCTGCTTATTTGTGCCTCCTTAACATTGTAATTTTCTCTACATCAATAGCACAAAGGTATTTGTAAACTCTAAATAAGGTAGGGATTCAAGTGAAACACCATTGCAATCGCTTCGAATTGCAATCGCTACTGGAAGTGAATTACATTATCGTCAACTTAACTTGGCACTGACGTCACTACGGGTGGAGCCAATAAGAGCTCACAAGCAGTCAGTGATCTCCTCTTATTCGCCAAGTAGGCTGTGAGGTTTTATCTAGCTCGTTTTTCATAGGCAAACGTCACGACGTTTTTATCAAGAAGCGTTCTAATGTAATTCATTTCCAGTAGCGATTGTAATTTGCGATCGCCTGTTTCACTTGAATTCCTGCCTAAGAGATTCTTGCGACTGAGCTTTCGATCGTCTGCAAATTAATTTTAGCTTTTTCTTGGTTTGAATGAAATGAATTAAACTGAAGTGTAGTGAAGAATGAGATAAATAAATAATAACAAAATGATAGAACGAACAGGCACAGTTGATTTTTGATGGAACATTCTGAATTGATTTTGTCGCAATTTGAGATTTTAATAGTCTAAATGTAAATAGTTAATTCTAATATAATGTTTTATAAAATATGATTTCTCTTTTCGAATATTCTCTTCACAACAGCGATACGATTGCAAGCGCCTAAATCAGGGATGGTCAACCTTTTTGGGAAGAGTGCCACCATCCAGGGGAAAAAAGCTATGTGTGCCACTTTTTTCATCAAATTAAAAAAATTTAAAAGGTTATTTGCTGGCTGACTATGTGATTTTCACTAAAATAGTATATAAAATATTTTTTTGTAAGTCTGAGTGGTAGAAATTAAAATTATGATACAATTGAAAAAATTCCGAACTTAAAGAGTATGGATAAAAACACTTTTATAACTTTAGTCAGCTGGGTTATGCTTACAATGTAAATAAACAACATGAAACATTTAATTCTAAAAAATCAACATTCAATACTTAATGTGGCTTATGAATTTGTAACCTTTTTACCCAGTCAATAATTTTAGGATCAGTTCTTCAAAAAGCTAACACATATCAGTATTTTAAGTGTTATCAATTAACATTCAAAGGCATTATGATTTTTTATATTCGTTTAAAAAATATATTTGTTCGCAAACATCCTTTGAACCAAACTTACAACGACACATCGACACATGACAGTGGAAGTGGGTAAATTTAACAAAAAAAAAAAAAACGAATTTGAAAAATTTAATATAATTTGGGTGACTTGCAGCAGTTGAAGTAAGATTTTATACTTGATTTCCAATGCTGTAAGATCCAACAGGTCGGCAATTTAGATTTGGATTTCAAATGGATAGCAAGTAATGTCTTGTAGAGACAAAGACAAAGAATTTGAAAAGATCAGAAAGTGTTTTATTATCTTACTAACGGTACCCGCACGGCTTTGCCCGTGGTATAAAATTAAAAGTTCATTTGTAAAATAATTGATATCGCAGAAAAAATGCTCTTCAAAGTATGATATAAAAATCTGGTATGGACCCCACGCTACTTATTTTTACGTGTAAATTTCTTAGTAGATGCCTTAAGTGCTAAAATAGTGCTTGGAGTGAGCAAGATAACAGTTCAAACATTAATATCCCTAGTTTGCCACGAAACAATGCAAAAAAATGTTTTACAATGATTAATCTCCTAAATATCATCGATTTTAACATCATTCAGTGGATTTTTCGCAAAATATCGCCAACAGCGCCAAATTGAACCTAAATAAAAAAAATAAAAAAAATTTTTTTCGCCAATTGGCGTCAAATACTTGGCGATCAAAAGCTTGGCGATATATCGCCAAGTGGTCGCGCCAATTCATATCACTATTGTTAACCAATTCATATCACCTTGCATTGAAAACACTGATTTACCCGATAAATGGGGTAAAACACCCCCTTGGAACATTCGAATGCAACCCCAAGGGAGATGGACAAAAATAAGCCAAAAGAGAAAATAAGAACAATTTTGTTGATAACAGGAACCAACAGAAATCTTACCAAAGTTTAAAAGAAGAAGAAAGTTTTCTTTCCTAGCTTAAAAAACAAAACAATACATTTTCCGAAATGAAACAGTTTAAAAAAACGATGCAATATCGCAATTGATACGATATTTCGTTAATCTGTGCTTTTGGTACCCTTTTCTCGTTAAATGAACGACAGGCGCGCCAAGCGTGGTAACCCTAGCTATTTTGCGTAGTTGACTTTTTGAAAACGCGCCAAGCAGGGTCCCAAAGCATCTTCACCGGGAAAAAGACAGGGTTGCCAGAGAATTGGAACAAAAAAATACTACGCCTCCTCTAAAAAAAATATTACAAAATACTACTGTTTCCAAACGTTGCCAAAATCAATGTTGCTGAAATGCGAAATCTATAAAAGTGAAAAAAAAAAAAAAATCCTCCAAATCTTTTAATTAAGTCATTAGTGTATTGGAAACAGGGTTGCCAGAAAAATACTACGCTCCTTATTTGGGCCGAAAAAATACTACCGTAGAATCAAAAATACTACGTCTGGCCGTAGCCTACGAAGATTGACGCTGGCAAACCTGGAAAAAGAAAGAAGCAAAAATAAGTATGAACACGTAACCATAGTAACAACATGAAAAGTTGATTTCCGTTGATAAAATAATTAATTTTATCCTCTTTTTAAACAAATTTTATTCTAAAGCTCAACCATTTTAGAATCGTTTGGCTTGCTTTACTGAAGGTAAGCCTTGAATTTCGGGATTCTAAAAACAATTGTTACAGCTCTCCTGATGATCGTAGAAACTTCGAAAAAACTTCATTTTGTGCAGAAAATTTCAAGCTTTCGAATGACATAAGACTTGAAAATGTGTGTGAAATATTTCTTCCCTATTTTATCGAATTTCCGCTAAGAATTCGAATAGAAAAAGAACGAAATGGAATTTTCGAAAAATCGCTTCGAGGTGCAAAACTACATGCTACAAACTAATTTTGTACCAAGTGGCATGAAAATCGACCGAACGGTTTTGGCGCTACGCGCGTAACAGACAGACAGAAGGACAGAAGGAAAGACAGAAGGACAGAAAGAGAGACAAACCTTCAGCTTTATTATTAGTAAAGAAAATACATCAAACCTAACACTGATTGCATACTCAAAAATGGAAATAAAATTTTATTACCTATCCTGGGGCATTATTAATTTCGGGTAGCTACTTCCAACCTGTATACATAAATGACCTCTTTTTGTATGGATGTATGTCCGGGGTAATCTTCCAAACTACTGGACCGATTTTAACCATTTTTTCACCGTAGATAGCTACAGTAACAGGGAGCAGGATAAGCTATAATTTATTTCTAAAAAACTGGAATACTGCCATTGTCAGGTAAAGGCCAGTAACTGCAAATTTTTCGATTTAAAATTCTTTGCATTTTTGAAATCTATGTTACACTAGCAGTACCCGCACGGCTTTGCCCGTGGTATAAAATAAAAATTTCATTTGTAAAATAATTGATATAGCAGAAGAAATGCTCTATTTTAGTTGTAATTCAACTATAATTCCTTCAAAGTATAATATAAAAATCTGGTATGGACCCCACGCTACTTAATTTTTATGTGTAAATTTCTTAGTAGATGCCTTAAGTGCTAAAATAGTGCTTGGAGTGAGCAAGATAACAGTTCAAACATTTATATCTCTAGTTTGCCGCGAAACAATGCAAAAAAAAAAAAAAAATGTTTCACAATGATTAATCTCCTAAATATCGCCGATTTTAACATCATTCAGTGGATTTTTCGCAAAATATCGCCAATAGCGCCAAATTGAGTCCAAATATAAAAAGAAAGCAATTTTTTTCGCCAACTTGGTGATATGTCGCCAAATTGGCGGCAAATGCTTGACGACCAAAAGCTTGGCGATATATTGCCAAGTGGTCGGGCCAATTCATATCACTTTTGTCTGCATTGAAATGAACACTGATTTACTCCATAAAAGGGGTAAAACACCCCCTTGGAACATTCGAATGCAACCCCAAGGGAAGATGTACAAAAATAAGCCAAAAGAGAAAATAAGAACAATTTTGTTGCTCACAGAAACCAACAGAAATCTTACCAAAGTTTAAAAGAAGAAGAAAGTTTTATTTCCTAGCTTTAAAAACAAAACGAACGATGCAATAACGCAATTCATACGATATTTGGTTAATCTGTGCTTTAGGTACCCTTTTCTCGCTAAATGGGCGATAGGCGCGCCAAGCGTGGTAACCCTGGCTATTTTGCGTAGTTTCTCTCGGAGCTTTCACTTCCGCGAGACACGCAAAAACGCGCCAAGTAATGTCCCAAAGCATTTTCACCCGGAAAAGACAGGGTTGCCAGAGAATTGAAACAAATAAATACTACGCCTCCTCTAAAAAAAATATTACAAAGTAATACTGTTTCCAAACGTCGCCAAAATCAATGTTGCCAAAATGCGAAATCTATGAAAATGAAAAAAAAAAAAAAAAAAAAAAAAAATCCGCCAAATCTTTTAATTAAGTCATTAGTATATTGGAAACAGGGTTGCCGGAAAAATACTACGCTCCTTATTTGGGCCGAAAAAATATTACCGTAGTATCAAAAATACTACGTCTGGCGACGCTGGAAGAAGAACGAAACAAAAATAGGTATGAACACGTAACCATGGTAACAACATGAAAAGTTGATTTCCGTTGATAAAATAATTCTTTTCATCTTTCTTTTCAAACAAATTTTATTATCGAGCTGAACCATTTTAGAATCGTTTTGCTTGCTTTACTGAAGGTAAGCCTTGAATTTCGGGATTCTAAAAACAATTATTACAGCTCTCCTGATGATCGTAGAAACTTCGAAAAAACTTCATTTTGTGCAGAAAATTTCAAGCTTTCGAATGACATAAGACTTGAAAATGTGTATGAAATATTTCTTCCCTATTTTATCGAATTTCCGCTAAGAATTCGAATAGAAAAAGAACGAAATGGAATGTTCGAAAAATCGCTTCGAGGTGCAAAACTACATGCTACAAACTAATTTTGTGCCAAGTGGCGTGAAAATCGACCGAACGGTTTTGGCGCTACGCGCGTAACAGACAGAAAGACAGACACACCTTCAGCTTTATTATTAGTAGAGATAGAGAGTAGAGAAGAGAAGAGATAGAGAAGAGATTAAAAATGCAACAGCTTGGTATTAAACTGCAAAAACTATCGTCTGTTGGTATGAAAGCAACTGTAATTAAAGAAAACAAAACAATGTAAATAAAATCCTTTCATTGTTGCATTTTTGTTTGTCGTCTACCAAGTTTTGCTTGTGTATCTATGAAATCGTGAAAAATATCGTCTGCTAGTGGAGAGAAACTTTATTTGAAAGAAAAAAAATCTGGTATGGACCCCACACTACTTCCTTTTACATGTAAATTTCTTAGTAGATGCCTTAAGTGTTAAAATAATGCTTGGAGTGAGCAAGATAACAATTCAAACATTTACACCCCTAATTTTCCACGAAACAATCCAAAAAATGATTTACAATGATTAATTTTATAAATATCGCCGATTTTAGCATCATTCAGTGGATTTTTCGCAAAATACCGCCAATAGCGCTAAATTGAACCCAAATTCATAAAATAATTTTTTTCGCCAAATTTGTCGCCAATTTAGCAATATGTCACCTAGTTGGCGATAAGCACTTGGCGACCAAAAGCATGGTGATATATCTCCAAGTGGTAGCGCCAATTTATATCACTTAAGTCTGCATTGATATTAACACTGATTCACCCCAAAAAGGAACAAAACACCCCCTTGGGAACTTTCAAATGCAACCAATGACCTCCCGTGACCTCCCATTACGACACCCCTACTTTCGCTTAGGTTAGGTACAAAGGAAAACGGTTTTTGCTGCTTGATGCAAGTTTTGCACAGCGATTCATATTATGTTCACCCCGCAGACATGCAGATATTGCCGTTTACCCAGGCCCGTCATTTAGGGGGGGGGTGCAAAAGCCCCCCCCCCTGGCTTTGAGAAATCAAGGTATTTACAAATAAGTGGGAGTGGTTTTTTATGTTTTCCGATAAAATTGCATTGTGGTTGGACCCTTTGCCCCTCCCCCCTGGAAAAACTTGAAATGACGTCCCTGACTTCAATACTGAAAATTTACCAGTGGATCGCCCCTCCCTTGAATACGTCCCTTTGCGGATGGCGGCACAGGGCCGGGCCAAGCCTGATCGGCGCCCTCGTGCAAATGTCTTCTGAGCGCCTTATGCAGTAACGTTCGATAATTAACACCAGCAGTGATGTTTTATAGACAAATATAATTTAGAAAAAATAAGTTTTGCGGATAATTTCCCTCCCTCCCCCTCATAAAAAGTACTTCCAAATGTCAAAAAACTTTCACACATAACATTATATTTTCATTCTTTTCAAAATGATTATTCTCAATTTTTGTTCTATTTTTTAAGCAGTAAGTTTTTTTTTAATATATCCCGAAACATTTATTTCGTTGTAAGCGTTAGAATATAAAGAATATTAAATTTTAGAAGCTCAAACTAAAATAGTAGGTTTTTCAATAGTTGAAAGGGTCATTCCACATCAAATCAACCACAAAAATGGGATTTTAACACCCACCATCTCGGATTTTGATGAAACTTGGTATACTTCCTTCCTTTGTAGTCATAAGCAACCCCCTAAATTTTTTTCTTTCTATCTCGATGCGTTTTGATTTTACAGCCTGTTGAAATTTTGCGATTTTGCATTTTTTGTCATTTTCGAGACACATAAACTGAGCTGATGTTGCTTATGAAAAAAAATTGTACCTGGGTAACTAATGGTTTAATCTTTTAAAATTTTTTTACAGAAATTGTGAAGACTTTGAGCATGTAAATAAAAAATACTACAATAGTCTTAGTCAAAATGAATTTTTTTAAAAAAATTTCAAAATTGAAAATTTTGAACTTTTTTTGTCAAAAAAAGGCTTTGTCAAAATTTTAAATTTCAACATGAGGGTCATCTTTAAAAATTCCAATTTTTTTTTTACATGATCATGGATATGTACTCTAATTTATACCATGAAAATTCTTTTGGGTATTTTAGGGATTCAACCCCCCTCCCCCCTCTTATTCTAGAAAAGAAAAACGTAAAACATCACACAAACAAGCTCTTCCTCCTATTTAAAAACAGAATTGTCATCAATTAACACACAAATTTAAACATGAAGTATGTTGAATATTCAACTCAAACTCTAAAAATTAAAGATTTTTTTTTCAGTTGAAATAGTTTAAATAATTTAACAGAGGAATTCTGGAAATAAGATATTCATGAAATTTAATACTTGCACACAACAATCGACTCATACACTAGATTGTAGTCAAGACAACTTAAAAATTAAAAGTTTAGCTTGACACTAAACCACTAATTGTGCTATTTCCAGCACTTTCTGGACTCCCCCCCCCCCATCCCCCATGTTTGAAAAAAAAATGTCTGTGAGACATTTTTTCAATTACTTTTACTTCTGTGCAAAGAAATATTCATCTTTCTTTTTCTTCAAATAACATTGTAGACCCCTTAAGAAATAATATAGCCAGCTTTTTGGTAATATTTTTTTAATTAAGTAAATTACCTTTCCTTCACTCATAGCAAAGTAAGATCAAATTAGTATACATGCACATCTTTTATTCTTTACTTTGAACTTTTATCTTTTTTTATAATGAAAACCAGAACTTTATGCAGATTTTTTTCCCTTCTGGCTTTAATGACATGCTTAATCATATATTTGTCTCCTCTTCAATAGATTTCTGTTTTTTTTTTTTTTTTTTTTTTTTTTAATGAAAATTCAAAAGTTTATATGAACTAGGAAAGAACTACTTTTGTCCAGGTTTTTTTTTTTCTGGCTTTAATGTCTCATCTACTGTTGGAGGTCTAAGCAAGTGCACTTCAAAAAGTGCAATAAATTGAAGAGAAAAGATACTCATAAAATATATCATTGCTTCAAAATAAAAATGACTTAAAACAACATACTGATCTTGATAAAATAAATGCAGCAGATGGGAGAAATCAAGAAAAATAACTAATTTACACAAAAGTAGGTCTAATCTTACTGCCATAATATAAACTTACTAAGTATAAACCATACAGTTTGTAGATCAGCTGACATGAGCTGACAGCTGATCCCTTTTTATGAGCTAGTAAAACACCCATAAAATTAGGGGGATGACAGGCAAATGTCATTTGTACAAATGCAAGTTTATTAGGAGCCATTTATGATCACAGATTTTTTTTTTCTTTTAAGAATAAAAGGGATCAAGCAGTGAACATATGAAGCACTTAAGAAAATAGAACATTTTTAGGGGGAAAGAGATTGTTGCAAAACCTTTTGATTGTAAACAGTTCTTTTCAGGATTCTAAACATTTTGAGCTCATAATAATAATAAAACAAAGTTGAATCAAACCTTTTCTGTTTTATATCATTGGTTCAGAGTTAAATAAACAAAACCAGGTTTTAGTTTGATACTTTATTAGATGAATGAAACAAGTTCAGAGCTGAGAGAGTGTCTATTTTTGAATGTGTATTTCAGTCTGTCCTTTGCTTAGTTGCTTAGAAGAACCATTGCTGATCAGATATGGTATTTTACTTGTGTTTTCAACTAGATTGTGTTTTAACAAATGATTTAGTATGGATGTATCGATATGCAGTATAGGAAAATTAGCTGAAAGTGAATGTCATAAATTAATTTTCACTCATGACATAGGAATCAGGCCCGTCATTTAAGGGGGGCAGGGGGGGGTCAATTGCCCCCCCCCCTGACTTTGGGAAATCAATGTATTGGCATATAAGTGGGCGTGGTTTTTGCCACTTTTTGGTGAATTTTACATTGTGTATGTACCTTTTGCCCCCCTCCCCTGGAAAATTTCGAAATGACGTCCCTGATAGGAATAAAGAATATCGATTGTTTAAGTGAGGAAGAAAAAGAATTATCGAGTGCAAGACTTGACTGTGAACTAGATTCAGTTCAAAATATTTGTTTTCATCATGAAAATGTATTCTTGAAGAAGTATGAATTGAAACACAAAGTTTGTAGTGATCCATTGAAAAGGCATAAAGTACAAATCAAAAACTCCCTGCGTCCTGTTACATTGCAGCAATCTAAATGTTTAACTGAGAAAGGGTTAAAAGTGAAACCAGGGGGAAAATTGTGCCGTAACTGTAGAGAAATCATTTATAAAATTGATGAAGACTCAATTAGCTGTACAGTAGATGACTGTAATTACTTAGAGCAGGAAGATTCAGAATCAACGGAAGAAAGCAGTCTACAAAGAGAAGAAGCCAAAGAAAAGCTTAATAAATCACTAAATGAGATGGAATGTTCTCCTTTAAAATTGCATGGATTAGGTGAGACCAGTAAGAGATCTTACGGAAAGAGAAAATATGAAGAACTACAGAAAAATGTTGAAGATAATTTTAGAAAAGTGCTGAATGTAAATGTATCATCTGCAAAAAAAAAAAAAAAAAAACGAAAAAAATGTGTCGGAAAAAGCAGCCGACATGGACAAACTGGTTGAGTTAATGAAAGAACGTGTAAAATGTGTCCCTAGGAATAAGCAAATATTCCTAGGTATTTGGGTAAATTGCTTTGTTATAAATTAGAATTGTGTGAAAATTTCATTTTAATGTTGTCTTAAATTTTCATTATGTGATATTCAGTTCATTACGAGATAACCATAAATTAAAATTAATACAAAACCACAATATTTTAAATTACTAAAAAGAGTAAAAACTATTTTTAATAGCAAAAAAAGATTTTCTGAGGTTAATAAAAACTAAAAATTGAGCCATTAATTTTGTGGAGCATAAACTGTAATTTTGAGAAAAAGGAAGATGTATTTTTGCGTAGCACAGAAGTAAAAGTAATTGAAAAAAGTCTCACAGTAACTTTTTTTTTTCAAGCATGGGGGGGGGGGGGGGTCCAGAAAATAGCATAATCAGTGGTTTAGTGTTAAGCTAAACTTTTAATTTTTAAGTTGTCTTGACTACAATCTAGTAATCTGTATGAGTCAATTGTTGTATGCAAGTATTAAATTTCATGATATCTTATTTCCAGAATTCCTCCAATTTAAACTATTTCAACTGAAAAAAAAAATCTTTAATTTTAATTTTTAGAGTTTAAGTTGAATATTCAACATACTTCATGTTTAAATTTGTGTGTTAATTGATGACAATTCTGTTTTTAAATAGGAGGAATAGCTTGTTTGTGTGATGTTCTACGTTTTTCTTTTCTAGAATAAGAGGGGGGAGGGGGGTTGAATCCCTAAAATACCCAAAAAAAATTTCATGGGATAAATTAGAGTACATATCCATGATCACGTAAAAAAAAAATTGGAATTTTTAAAGATGACCCTCATGTTGAAATTTAAAATTTTGCCAAAGCCTTTTTTTGACAAAAAAAGTTCAAAATTTTCAATTTTGAAATTTTTAAAAAAAAATTCATATAGACTAAGACTATTGTAATATTTTTTATTTACATGCTCAAAGTCTTCACAATTTCTGTAAAAATTTTTTAAAAGATTAAACCGTTAGTTACCCAGGTACAATTTTTTTTCATAAACAACATCAGCTCAGTTTATGTGTCTTGAAAATGACAAAAAATGCAAAATCACAAAATTTCAACAGGCTGTAAAATCAAAACGCATCAAGATAGAAAGAAAAAAATTTAGGGGGTTGCTTATGACTACAAAGGAAGGAAATATACCAAGTTTCATCAAAATCCGAGATGGTGGGTGTTGGGGTGTGGTTGAACTGACATGGAATCACCCGAAATTTAAAAAAAGTACATGACTAAAATTTCTTTTGTGTCAAATTCAAATCGTTCATGTAACGCAATCAAAGAGTCAATGGTCCAACAAACAGTTTTACCGTAATCTCCAAAATCTCTTTGCCTGATTATCTTTTTGTTAGAGTCTTATTTCGATGTGGACTTATTAATTAATTATTAATTTTTTTATAAGGAAAACATGCAATGGGTGTATGAAACTAGATCTGTGTATTCTTTTAGTATAGAAAAAGTTCCAAATTAAAAAACATATATGTATATATATATATCTAGCTATTTTTATTTTTTTTTGGGAGTCAAAAAAATGCGCTAAAATGAGCACATAGACAGGCTCATTGTTTTAAAGTTGTCCTTGGAGCAGGGTCAAAGGGTGCAAATTTTATCGGTAAACATTAAAAACCACACCGGCTGTTAATATACTGATTTCTCAAAGCCCCCCCCCCCCTTTCAAAGACGGGTCTGGTTTTCGAGAATTGCAGTCAACTCTCAATCATTTCAAACTAATATTCTATCTCAAATAACACTCCTTTATTACCGTTCCCCAAATAGACTTCATCATTTTACCGTAAATAAATAATTACAAAATTTAAAAAGTGTGAAGCTGGCTAAAAGTCAATACTAATTATTTTTATTGTAAGTTTTAAAAAATCTGCACGAGCGAGAGGACACACACACGACTTTCTTACTGCAAATAACTCAGCAAATTGGGGGTAAAAACAAAACAACGTTTTCGACATGAGCTATACGAAACCTTGTGTCAAGTGTTCTAACACCATTGAAAAGAATGCGACTATTCTATTGTGGCCAATCTGGATTGAATAAAAATTCATTAACAGAAACATTTGTTAGCTGAAATGTGCAAATCTTGACATTGAAAATAAAATATTAATAACATTTAACAATTTAAATTAAAAATATTAAATTATTACATTAAAAATATCGTTAAACATTTAACTAGAAAAATATAGGAATAACTCTGAATTTTAACTACTGCTTATAAAACCAAACTTCTACTCGTCAAATACTTTTCATAAAACGTTTTCAGATTCACTTAAATTCCTATCGAGCGTAACGTCCGGTTATTCGTGCACACAAAAACTGAAGCATGACAAATATTTAATTTTGGAATACCCTGTATATTTTTACTTCATATCTCAAAGTTATTTCGAGTTCAATAGCTCCTTGAATATACCATTGTGTTTTGGAAAAAGAAATAGTTTAAATATCAAAGTTAAAGTAGCTCTAAATATCTTCCGAATTTGTATTTGATAAATAATTAATCACACTTTTTTGTCTGTCAAAATATGACAACAGGATACTGATTATATTTCTGAATTGAAGTATAAAGTGGAGGATATTCCCCTTAAAATCGGAAACTGAAATCTTTCTCGGAAAACCAATAAAATCCGGATTAGTAAAAAGGCATTAAATTCAATATGAAATACAAATGCATTGTCCAAAGGTCTCCTTTCTTATTAAATAAAAAAAACTTAGTGTTTGAAGCAAAGAGGAGATAATCGTGTGATTATGGTCAAATTGTTACTTTTTGAAACTGAAAAGTTTACCTAAACTGTTGTCTATAATATGTAAATATGTATTGGGCACAAGTAAATACCATGCAAATATTCTTACCGTATTTTTTTTATGTGCGATGACATAAATTAGTCGAATCACCACGAACAATTGTTAAAAATACTAAAATACATTGCACTAGAGTAAATTTTACGTAGTATTGATTCAACGGAAGGAAGAAACCTATTGAAAAGTAGAAGATTTGCTTGGATTCTTTTGCTTTTAACTTTATAGATATGCTGAAATAGCTTACACGGTGCCTCATTCCGAAGAAAAGTGCTGATGTATTCATTAACATCCCGTGTTTCCATTGCAAAAGATAAAGCTTTTGAATAGCTTGTTTAGACACAACAAGGCAATAATTTTTCTTTCGTGGGTTAGGTAGCGAGAGGGATTGCTTGTCTCATTGAGCAGTATAACTTCATCACCAGAGTTCGTTTTAATGAAGAGTTAAATTTATTTTATTTGGATTTTTATTTCTTTTTTTTTTCTGTTTGGAGCTTTTTTGGTCGGTAGAGCTCGGCGCCTTTTAGGCTCTGGCGCCCCCGTGCGCCGCACGGCTTTGCACATTGGCACGGCGCGGCCCTGTGGCGGCACCCATGTCCTACAGAGAGAGAAAGACTGATTAACGCACGGTCCTATAGGTCCGTGGACTTGGGCACCACAATTTTAGGGCCCCCAAAAAGGGGTACATTTCTTTCTTACTACTTTCTTTTAATAGCAACTACTTTGAAAATGCGCTGTTTTTCTTGTGAGAGGGGCACCAAAATTTTACCAAGACCTGGGCATCATTTTGGCTTGATCGAACCCTGCACATATACATAAACACATACTTGTCGCAATTCGTCATTGCGAAAAACATAATTTGAATTCAAGATGTCAAAACTGATTTTTTTTTTTTTTTTTGACGGTACATAATAAAGTCCGAGTGAATCAGCAAAACACAAAATAACTTTCGTTTTCTCCTCAGTAGTCATTATTTCGTTTTCTTTTAGGAGTCCAAGAATTCTGTATGAAACGATAGAAGTCAAAAGCAAGCCACCACAACTACACACCGGCAGAACTTTAAAACCGGTTGTATTCAAAATACATGCCCGTGTGTGAAAAGGGAGGGGGAAAAATAATATTTTTCTCTCCAGGGTGGGGGGTTGGGGAGGGTGCGTGCATCCAAATCCCGCGAAATGAGAGGGCGGCAGATTTCGATTTCCGCTCTAAAGCGATCTGTTCTTCATTTATTTTTCGTTTAATCTCGCCAAGCTCGACCGGACTTTGAACTTGTTGCTCCGCTTTCAGTGTTACAAGAAGGTGCATTTTGAACAAAGAGAATAGAATACAATTGTAGTTCTTTCCCCTCTTTTTTTGGAGTTCGACGAAACCACCTCAAGTTGAAAAGGGCATTTTCTTATTACTGTTTTTTCTTTTTTTTAATTAGTGCACTGAAAGAAACAAAAAATGTTTGTTTCTTTCTACCCAAAAATTTTCGTCCAGGTTTTTTGAATTTTCTTCTTTATTTTCTTCCCCCCCCCCCCCTTTTTTTTATCATTGAGAATTTTCCATTACATTGTAGAACTCCCCTATCGAATTAAACAAACTAACCTGCAAATTGAGCAAAGGTACATAAGCTTGTACACAGTAAAAAGTGTATCCGGATTCAACAGAATGAAATATAAAACTGCATAGAAGAAAACTACAAAAATTCATTACAAGCATACAAAAAACGGACTACAAAAATACATTATTGCACTAATTCGCCTTTTTTTAATAGTGTGTACATTTGCACTCGAGTCGCAATAACTCGAAGTCCCAAGGGGCCGACTAAAAGCTTCGAATAATAGGAAGTTCTCGCGACATTCTCAAGAGTTTCGGACCCAATGACTTCGAAATAGAAGAATATTCTAGCTATACGACTTCGAGTTAACGAGACCATGGCTACTGGTAGCCATGATCAGAGAAGACCTGACGCATGCGTAAATACGCGGTGGGTTTTACCTAAGAAAATCAGACAGTATTACGCCCCGCGATTCCTTTCCGAAATTCTTCGTGTTGAGAGAAATAGCATACTCTAGGGCTGCGACATCGATGTCGATGTTTTGGAAATATCGATGTTTGAGGGTCGTAGTGTTCCTTCCCAACATCGATGTTATGTCCCTGGAGTCACAAAACCGATAAACCGTTCAAACGGTAGGTGCGGGGGACCTCAGGGTGTCAAATGTCAAAAAAACATCGATGTTTTGGGTTCGATGATTTTTTCGATGTCGATGTTTTATAATCCCCCCACAGATAAAAAAGCTTGATAAAAATATGCGGTATGCAGACGTATTAAGAAGTTTTCATCCTTAATCAGATGTTTCAGCATTAATCTCATTAGAAAACATTTTCTATGATTATTGTTGATGTTTTGCTCTCGATGTTTCTAAAACATTTCTAATTTGCTTTCGCCATTTTTTTAAAAATTTTATTTATTTCATTGTTTTCTTTTTTCATTATTTTCTTAATGTTTTATATTTCAGCAAAAAAAAAAAAAAAAATCATCAAGTAATGCTGCCTAAAGTTATATCGTAAAGTTTTCTATAATTGACATCATACGGTTGATGTTTTTCAGAAAGCAAAAGATAAATCTAATTGAGCGATATAAAGAGGCGCAATGTATTGGGGATAAACTTATGTTTATCTATGGAGCATGGCCCTAATACTGTACATTTAAATGTGTAATTTATTGCTATAAAAAAAGATCGATGTTTTGAAACATCGATGTTTGAAAACATCGATATTTTTTGGTCAACACCATCGATGTCTTAATTTCGAAACATCGATGTTTCGCCTTCGATGTCGCAACCCTATTCACTGCCATTTTGCGTAAGTCGGATCACGTTGTATAGCGCGAGTCCACTGTATAATATTTCCCAAAATTTATCAGGCAAGCAATTTGTCTATGATTTACAGATTAGTGCAGCAAAACTCAGTTGATGAGATAAGAGCGTTCGTAAATTACTACCGAATTAAATTACATTGATCGTTGCGAATTATTGATATTCTGAATTAATACTCCACACAACTACAGTTATAGAGTAAATAATACACTATTATTCAAAGAAAGTCAACGGTAAGTAAAACCTTTATCTTGAATCGATATATAACACACCCGACCTGTTAAATTCTTAATTATTTTAATTATCTTAATATATTTAAAAACTTTTCGATTTTGTTCAAATTACAAATTGATTCATTAAAATTAGTAAATTTCATGCAACGATATCTTAAATCAGAGCTCTTCAACCTAGGTTCCACAGAACCCTAGAGTTCCATGGAACTTTGACCGAAGTTGCTGCAAGTGTTCACTATTTATTTAATCAAAGGGCAAAAATTTTATAGTTAAATTTTGATTTTTTACAAAAGATAGAATTATAAAAGACAGTTTGCAAGTGAAAATTATAAATTTATATAAATATGCTTGCAAATGTTTTTCGGCATGAAGTTAAAAGCAATCAGTGAATTTGCCGAGAACGGTGTTGAAACGCTATTTTGTTTAGTTTGAGAGCCACATTTGTGCTAAAAGCATCGTGATCGTTCCAAAAACAGGCCTCTGGGAAGTTATTTCATTAATGTTAATTAGTTTAATCATTAAACATATTAGTTATTATGTCCACGATTTGTGCCTAAATGTATAGGTTGTTCGGTAACTAATTATTTTGCAGATATTACTCAACAAAGTGCAAAAACATAGTCTTCTGGCACAGTCCCCTGCCTAATTATACTAGGCAGAGGACTTACCCCCTATCATGATAAAACAGAAAAACAAACTTCACTTGGCTCTCTTTCGAACCAAAGTAATAGATTCATTTTCTGAGCAGTAGTATTAAAATAGTACGAACATTTCAAAAACACATGCCCGGACAGATTTTGTATGGAAAATGACGAGTTTACAGAGCATCGCCCATCAACAAATTAAATCGAGAAAACGGCAAGTTCAAATTGCTCCCCAATTTTGAATACCCGTGCCTTAAATAATGCTGTCTATTGTCCATTAATCTTTCAAAATGCAAAAATATAGGCGATTTTTTATCCTTAAAGACATGACGATGAACAAGTTAAGTAATAAAACTATCAGGATTGGCAAGTTTTTGACAGTTGGAGGTTTTGTCCGGTTTTAACCGTGGTTTTTACCGTCATGTCAAAAACCTTTTTTTGACATGGTTTTTGACATAATTGTCAAAAACCTAAATTTCTGTCCAAAACCTGTTTAAATTTGATATTGATAATCAAAATACATTTGCAAATGAATTTTACAATTTCCGATTTCAGACACTGAAGTAAACTTTTGGAGTTTTAGATTATTAAAATAAAGTATAATAAGCAATCCTAAATAAGCTTATTTTCCAGCACAGAATATTTATAGTAATTCTCAGACAAAGTTGATTACAAAAGTAACAACAATAATTAATAAATAAATAAAATAGTTTGATCAAAAATATTTAGCAGATTTGTACACTGAGTACTAATTAATTTAGTTTTGCTTTCACTCAAAAGAAAAAAAATCACTTTAAGTTCCGATGTAAAGATTTTTAGATTGATAAAATAGCTAATTAATAGTTATTAAAACATTTAAACAAAACTACTTTAAAAACTGGATTTAACTTTTAATACTTTTAACTTTTTTCATGATATAACAAGTTAATTTAAAAGAATGATAATTAATTTTTATTAAATTTATTAATTTAACCTTTAGGAGCCGGGCGGCACACATGCTGTACCGTAAGTCTTTCTTCTTTAGAGGACGGGGTTGAAATTTTCACTCGAACCCTTTGGAGCCGGGGATTTTTTCAAGGTTTTATACACTGGCGGAAAAAAAAATCCCAACACCAAGAAAGACTTGTGTTAGATAAACGAAATTTGGTAGGCGTGTTTATACAACTGAAAGATGACATCGATTGAAATTTCGTGTTCCGCGCATAAGTGTGGCGCAGCTGGCGTCACTCAGAACATGCAAATAAGGCTTGTTTTAAAAGCGTGTTGTGAAGCTCGTGTGTATTATTTTTCCGTGAAATTTGACGAATTGCGTTCATGTTAGCCAGGAATACCTTTAAGAAGACGAAGAAGCCATTATCAACAGCTCACCGAGTTTGAACGAGGTCGTACAATTTGGCTACGAAAAGGTGGATTTTCATTTCGCGATATTGCAGAAAGACTTGAGTGGGAATGTTTCCACCATGCATGATTATTGGAAGCTATGGGCAAGGGATGGTACTACCTCAAGAAGATCGAGTTCCGAGCTGCCACGTGGCACGACTGAGAAGGAAGATCGCCGAATATTGCGTACGGCTGCGGCGCATCGTATTGCATCTGCGGCTGACATTCGAGCTGCAGTTGATACCGTCGTGACCCAAGGAACGGTAAGAAACTGTTTACTTCAAGGACAGCTCCGAGCCAGGCAGCCTGTAGCCGGTATTCCATTGACTGCAAACCATTGCATTTTCCGACGGCAGTGGTAACACGACAGAGCTCACTAGAGGTCGGAGTGGAGATCTGTTGTAATTTTTGATGATAACAGATTCTGAATTAGTGCCAGTGGTGGCTATATATTGGTCAGAAGGAGGCCAGGGGACCGCCTGCATCCAAGCGGTCTACGGCCTAGACGCACGGGACTCACACCTGGAGTTATGGTCTCTGGAGCAATTTCCTACGACAGCAGGGGCATTCTTGTGGTTATCCCAAACTCACTGACTGAAAATTTGTCATCAGTCTGTTAATTTAACCAGTAGTACAGCCCTTCATGAGTAGCATTCAAGGGGGCGTTTTCCAACCGGATAACGCTCGCCTTCACATCGCTGCTGTAACGCAATGTGCTCTACAGAGTGCTGACATGTTACCATGACCTGCAAATTCACCAGGTCTGTCTCCAATTGATAACGTATGGGATATCATGGGATGGTACCTCGAGCATCATCCACAGTCAGCAATGACGGTCCTAGTATTGACACAACAAGTGCAACAAGCATGGAACTCCATACCACAAAGTGACATTCGGCACCTGTATGACATAATGCATGCATGCTTGCAGGCTTGCCTTCAAAATTCTGAAGGTTACACCCTCTATTAAATTAACATAATTTCACATTTGCACAACATTTTCTTGAGCTTAAATTAGCCAGTGATCTTGTGCATTTAATCAATTAAACATGTTAACTAGACAATTGCATTACCCAAATTTCATTACTCTACGGCAATTTTTTCTTGGTGTTGGGATTTTTTTTTCCGCCAGTGTACGTCTGGTACGACAGTTTATACCTTCTCTTTTCAATGGAAAAGAAATATGTGGTTCAACTGTCGTACTACCTGGGTCAAAAGAAAAATTTCTAAAAAACAGCTCGGATCCAAAAGGCTAATTTTTTATTAAGTTTGACTGATAAGATAACTAATTGATAGTTTTTAAACATTTAAACAAAACTTCTTTAAAAACTGGATTTAAGTTTTAATATTTGTAACTTTTTTCACGGCATAACAAGTTAATTTAAAAGAATGGGAATTAATTTTCATTAAATTTATTAATTTAATTTTTGTTAAACTTGATTGACAAGATAACTAATTGATAGTTTTTAAAACATTTAAACAAAACTACTCTAAAATTTGGATTTATGTTTTAATATTTGTGACTTTTTTTCACTCCATAACAAGTTCATTTAAAAAAATGTGAATTAATTTTCATTAAATTTATTAATTTAATTTTTATTAAACTTAATTGATAAGATAACTATTTGATAGTTAGATAAACATTTAAACAAAACTACTTTAAAAGCTGGATTTAAGTTTTAATCTTGAACTTTTTTCATGGCAAAACAAGTTTAAAAGAATGAGAAATAATTTTCATTAAATTTATTAATATAATGTTTATTAAACTTGATTGATAAGTTGTATAAATTTTTATTTAAAATTTTTCAGGATGAGAAACCTTATATGTTTATAAAAAATCTCAATAACCACTGTATTTGAGTTTTAAACAAGTTTTTGACGTTTTCGACATGTCATGTCAAAAACTGGTTTTTGACGTCGAAAACCCAACCCTGAAAACTATCTTATGACTTTTATGCCACCATCAACAAGTAAACTACCGTTGAAATGTGTCATACAACCTAACTCATAGGAAGAAGACATAAATTTAATTCTTATTATCAAAAAGAAAACAACTATTGAAATGTGTCATTAGGGTGGTCACAAAAAATCAATTTTCGAATTTCTTTTGCGGCACCCCCCTAAAATGTGCCAATGAGCTAGAAAATGAGATTTGCAAAGTTTTAGCTTAATCGGATAATATTAACACGTGCCGCAAAGAGGGTATAGTTAAGAAACACAGCGATTTTTAGCCGAAAATTGTAGTTTTTACTCTGAAAAACCAAAACTACTGATCCCAGAAGCTTTATTTTGGTCTCATTTTGTAGGAAATTTTATTTTCTTTAAGTATAATCTTATTTAAAGTTTCCAAAAAAATGATTAAATATTTTTCAGAATTTTCACAAGTCAGGCTGCAACGCAAATCCTCGAAATTGCAAGTAACATGGGGAATTTTTTTTTTTTTCAACTAATCTTTTGAGGCACTCCCCTAAAATGTGCCAATAGACTAGAAAATGAGATTTGAAAAGTTTTAGCTTAATCGGATAATATTAACACGTGCCTCAAAGTGGGTAAAGTTACGAAAAACAGTGAATTTTTAACCAAAAATCGTAGTTTTTCCTCTGTAAAACCAAAACTACTCATCTTAGAAACGTTATTTTGGTCTCATTTTGTAGGAAATTTCATTCTCGTTAAGTGCTATCCCATTCATTTTTGCTATTATCTCCAAAGTATTTATTTGGCATTTTTCAGGTTAAATCGTAGAGTATATCAAAAATAAGAAATTTTCATGCAAAAACCTAAAAGCATTACAATATTCAATTACATTTATTTGCTTATTGTTGGATTTACTATGTCAATTAAAAAAGGGGTATTTTCGCGGTACTTTAGAAATAAATGAAACAACTTAACCCCTTAATTCCTCTATCTTAATACAGAAATTTGTTTTACTTTGTCTATTAAAAAAGGGTATTTTCGCGGCACTTTAGAAATAAATGAAACAAATTTCTGTGTTAAGATAGAGGAATTAAGGGTTAAGTTGTTTCATTTATTTCTAAAGTACTGCGAAAATACCCCTTTTCTAATTGACAAAGTAAATCCAACAATAAGCAAATAAATGTAATTGAATATTGTAATGCTTTTAGGTTTTTGCATGAAAATTTCTTATTTTTGATATACTCTACGATTCAACCTGAAAAATGCCAAACAAATACTTTGGAGATGATAGCAAAAATGAATGGGATAGCACTTAGCGAGAATGAAATTTCCTACAAAATGAGACCAAAATAACGTTTCTAAGATGAGTAGTTTTGGTTTTACAGAGGAAAAACTACGATTTTTGGTTAAAAATTCACTGTTTTTCGTAACTTTACCCACTTTGAGGCACGTGTTAATATTATCCGATTAAGCTAAAACTTTTCAAATCTCATTTTCTAGTCTATTGGCACATTTTAGTGGAGTGCCTCAAAAGATTAGTTGAAAAAAAAAAAATCCCCATGTTACTTGCAATTTCGAGGATTTGCGTTGCAGCCTGACTTGTAAAAATTCTGAAAAATATTTAATCATTTTTTTGGAAACTTTAAATAAGATTATACTTAAAGAAAATAAAATTTCCTACAAAATGAGACCAAAATAAAGCTTCTGGGATCAGTAGTTTTGGTTTTACAGAGTAAAAACTACAATTTTTGGCTAAAAATGGCTGTTTTTCTTAACTTTACCCTCTTTGCGGCACGTGTTAATATTATCCGATTAAGCTAAAACTTTGTAAATCTCATTTTCTAGCCCATTGGCACATTTTAGGGGGGTGCCGCAAAAGATAAGCTGAAAAAAAAATTTCCCCATGTTACTTGTGACCACCCTAAAGTGTCATCCTAACTCATAGGAAGAAGACATAAATTTAATTCTTATTATAAAAAGTAAACAACCATTGAAATGTGTCATACAACCTAACTCATAGGAAGAAGAAATAAATTTCATTCTTATGACAATATCAAGTGCACACACACACATTCCGTTGGACAAGGCAAACTGAACAAGACAATCATACGGACAGATTTGTTAGACAAGAATAAAGCAGTTGAAACAAGAAAAGGGTAATAACATATTGTATGTTTGTTTACTTACCTGCCAAAACAAGCTTGCGCACACGCACACTGCTTCGCTTCGAATACACCTGTGGTCTGTCACTGCCTCCACTCGAATGGGGAATTCCCGTTTCCCGTTCCCTATTCCCTTTCAACCTTCGGCAGCCTGACGAGTTCTCGGAAGTGACGTATTATAGTTGTTTGTCCTATCAGCTGTTTCTGTTGCGAACGAGAGGCCCTCCGCTCAGTAGCGGCTCGTGGGCATAAATGAAGGGTTCACAAATCAAATTTCGAAATTAAATGAATCGTTTATTTCAGAAACCACCAAAACGACACGTTAAACTATTTAATAGTGATTACAACAATATTTTCCGAAAGAAATATGTCTAAATAAATATATATATACATATATGGGTCATTTTCACCATATGCTCACATTTCAGAATTTTTAAGTAATTTTTTTAACTTGCTATTTTTTTTTTTTTTAGAATCACTAACATATGTTTTGTACATATTTTAGATGTGTGAAAAAGTAATTGGTTGTACACTTTGATGCATAATTTAGTGTTCAAATGTTGTTGTAAAACTTTTAGTTGCAAGGAAAATTGTCGTCCGTTACAATACAAAATCAATATGAAATCTCACTTTTAAACTATATCATAGTGCCTAGAACCAACTTCATTTGAAATTATTTACGTCCCTAAAACTTAAAACGATGTTTGTGGTTATTAAATTGTTGATCAAAAACTGTAGGGTAACGGACTTTACGTTTGGTAACGGATTTGACCAGTAACGGACTTGACATTTCAACCAAAACGTCAAATTATGGCTAGGTTGTCGAATTTAAAAATTAAACAACAATATGCATTTTCTTAGAGTTGTATAATAAACAATATTTCGGGGTAAAAGTTAAGAAAAAGTAAAAATTAATGCTAAAATCTTTGGTAACAGACTTGATAAAGAATAAAAATACGCACCTGGAAGAAATCTTGTGCGAAACGCCACAGCAATAGTTTTCGATTCAGGAAAACAAAATGGTACGAAATAGTTACGTCACTAGTTTGTTAAGTTAACTGAATACGGGTTACCATCTTTTGACTGCAATAAATACCTTTTTTAGCTAAAGTAACCTTAGGGTAACGGACTTGACAAGAACTGCCGGACAAAATATATTCATACATTTCGAAATGAAAAAAAAATATATTGTTGCCAATATTTATTATGAATATCATATACTAATAATCAATATATAAAAATAATTTGTAGTATATACTTTTTTATACAATAAAGTATACAAAAAAAGTAGTTGAACTTGCGAAAATTGGAAATGGACAAGCCTTGTCTTGATTCTCATTTTTAAAGTCTTGTATAAAAATAAATAAATAAATTTTAATACTTTTTTGAGTGATAGAATTTTTTTGAGGGTATTTCTTGCAGAAAATAATTGTTCGCATTGAATTTAAAATATAAGTTATGCTTCAAAATCGTCTCTTTAACCTCCGGACAGCAAATGTAAGTTTTGAAAATGACCCATATGTGGATCCAGCGGTGCCCATTCCCTCCAAACTCAATGGCGCTGATTCCCCCGTCCCCGCAAAAAAAAAAAAAAAAAAAATGACAACCCTCTTGTGCATTTTATTTTTTATTTTTACTACTTTTTTATGTTTTTTTAACATTATTTACTATTTTAAATATTGCTTGTTTATTTTTTAAAATTATAACTATTATTTTTTTATATATTATTAATTTTTTTAAAGTACTAAGTATGCTCAGAATAGAATCGCCTTTTTTCTCTTCCAGACATTCCAAGCACACACACACACACAAAATAAAACAAAAAATAAGTAAAAAAATAATAAAGAAAGAATTTAAATTTAAAAAATAAATTAATGAATGATTTTTATTTAAAAAAATCAGTAAATAATTTAAATTTTCTAAAATATGTTAATAAATGATTTAAATAAATAAATAAATATATTGGTTTAACCCTCCCCCCCCCCCAATTTTGATGGCACAACTTGCGCCATAATTCCCCCCCCCCCCCTGTGGGCACCCCTGTGTGGATCATTCCAGCGAAAATCGTACAAATTAGTCCCGAGACTTTGGAATTTTTGCTTCTAACACCATTTATGCAGATTATTACGCAAATGAAAAAAAATTTCCCCCAAAACACACTATTATTTGTCCATGTCTCTAGATTTTCTATGTTTCGAATTGTCCACTCTGTTACAAGCCTTTTGGAAATAAAATAAACAATTGTATTCAATCCAATATATATATTTTTTTAAATATAAGTAGCATATACTGCCATGATTAGCTTACTACATTGAATTATGTAGTCAACAACCAGGATAAGCCTAATTCTTTTCTTTTGATAGTTAATTTGAACTGTTGGATGTCCACTCTGTCACAGTCGTATTAATGATTGATAAAAAATATTTTTTTTTTCTTGAAATTGCAGACGGAATTAGTTTTAGGGTGTTTTCTCCACTTTATGCTTGTTCTAGGCTTCTAAGTTTTCTTTGCGATTATAAAGATATTTTTAAAGGCTTATTTGTCCACTTTGTTACATGTCTGCTCTGTTACACAAAGTGATCAAAATATTTGAAATCCTTTCATAAATGAGTCATGTACTAGCCATTTACACTTCATTACACACAAATAAATGGAGACTCAATAAAAAAATATGATTAGTTGGAATGAAAATTATTTAAATTGATAAACTTAAGTAAACAGTTTCAGACATGATTTGAACCATTTTCGCTGAAATGACCCATATACTAATTCACTACTATTTCAGTCATGGTGTTTGCTTAAATGTACACAAGTAAAACACTTTATTATAATTTTAGTTAGTAATTGCAAATTTTATGACTTATGAAGTTTATTCACAGTATATGTAATTGTTTTCGAGAGCATATGGTAAACACAGAAAAGGAAAGATAATCCTTACTAGTAAAATTTGCTAGTCGCAAAAGCAGAATAAAGAGGGAAAATTGAAAATCCTTACACTAAAATTAATTACAAGTGTTTTAATTGTTAACAAATAGAAACTACGTAGCAACAGATAAACATTTTAAATCATTGAATTTTCTTTCCTCGTCGGTCAACAATAACATCGGTTTCCAATCGCGTAATTAAAGGCTTTGCCGTATTTGCTAAAAACGTTTGAATTCGACTTCTATTTTACATGGAAGTTCCGAACATGTTCTATCAGACGCAGAAAAACGTTTTTTTTTTCTTTTGGTATTACTGCTTTATGTTTCCAAGCATGTTTTGGCTTCAAACATCGCGAAACCCGTTTCAAAGGATCTTAATTAATATCTTCGTTGATTAATGTCATCAGAAGAAGCAACCTAGCTAAGAACACTCTCGATCAACTCTCCTTTCAAAAAAAAAAAAAAAAAAATCAAAATCGGTCCACCCGTTTAGGCGCTAGAGTGTCACAGACAGATACACAGACACGTCATTGCGGGGGCCTACATAGCATAGGAAGGACCCTCGAAGGGATTTAAAATGTACATGGAGAATATTTTCATTTCCGAGTGACCCAATGAAAACGCATTGCGACGGGCCCCCAAACAAACTAACCTGTGAATCTGCCACCGAGCAACAAGGTATAAAGCGATGTTTTAAGGCTTCTTTTCTTGTTTGTCAATGACAAATTGCTACATGTTTTCTTTTCTAACCTCAAACATCGTGTGGAACCTTTTTCAAATTGGCAGTCTGCCAAAGCCTCACGTCCCGGTGCAGCAGTTCCCTCCTGCTACTTATCCCGCTGCATGGGGCTCCTGCGGGACATGGTAGCGAAGGAGTACACACATACGCTGCTGGTGCACTAAAAAAGTGTGGGGGGGGGACCAAGATAAATGCGGGTGTAAGGGGTTCAAAAGAAATGGGGAGGGGTGTTAGGAGGCAGCATCTCTAAAGCTTTTTATTATTATTTATATTATTATTGTTAAATTTGGCTATATAATTAGATTTTAACATTACTGATTAAATGACCTCTAAAAAATGCAAAAAATGTCCTGCAAAATGAACCAGGCTGGTTGGTTTTCATTCATTTTAATGAAATACCACGATGAAAATTCCGATTTTTGCAGTTTTCTGCTTTTATTTTGGTGAAATTAATCAATCCACTGAATAAAAAAATCTTTCTTTCTTTCGATCATGACCTTTTAACCGTGAAAAGTGAGGGGGCAAGGCCCCTTTACTTTTGGAAGTGAGGGGGCAGTCTCCCCCCTTGGATGCCTGTACGAGCCGCCTATGCACAAGGCTACGCGCACACACACTCACACAAACACACCCATCGCAATTCATCATTGCGAGAAACATAATTTGAATTCGAGATATCAAAATTCAAATTCATTTCTCTCTCTCTCTCTCTCTATTATTGCTTTTTAAGTGAAAACCGACTATGAAGAATGGACTGATCCAGTCCGTGCAATAAAGTTCTTGATAATAGAATTCAATCTTTAGAAAAAAAAAGTAAGAATAACAAAACGCCGCAAAAAAATTTTTCAGCTGAAATGCACTTATTGGCAAAGAAAAATAAACAAAAGTCAGGATTTTCCTCACTTTTCTATAATGAGCAGTAAAACTACGCTGCTCGAAATATCTTCATGCATTACAATTGGAACTTTTTTTTTCCGGTTACTCATTCCACCTTGCATCAAAAT
>JAXGGA010012333.1:0-39115 GCA_038373865.1 Uloborus plumipes | reverse complement strand
TTTTATTTTTCTTCAAGATAATTTTTAGAAAAAGCTGGCATTTTCTCCCCTATGAAAAGCTGTGTCAGTAAAAACCAAGTGACTAGAATGGGTCCATTGAGTGAACCATTTTTTAGGTAAATAAGAACAACACGTTTTGAAATAAAAATGCACCGTTTTTTCAACATTTTGTTTGAAAACCAATATATTTTGAAAAATACATTGCGTTCAAGTTGTTCCTGAACAGTCCGATCCCAAACAGTCTTGCTCTTATTTACTTGCAACTATGCAATACGCATCCCCTCTTTATTACGTATACGGATATAGGATTTTACTACGGAAAGGCTAACAGCCGTTCCTCCTAATTTTTCCCAGGAGGGATAAGGACTTAAAACTATAGCCCGTTCTTCTCATATTTAAAGACTTTAAACCAAGTTTTAATTAAAAAAACTGGTATAAGTTGAATTTAAAAATTAAGAGATAAGTTCAATTTAAAGAAATTTTTTTTGATTAATTTATTGCTTTGAAGGCTAGATAAGATAACAAACGTTATAAGTATGCCTTTGGCGATATCAGAGTAAAGACGGCGGTAAAGTATTGGGGATACCCCCCGAAATTTGTTTTGAAAACGAAGTCTTAAAAATGCGGTTTCTTTAGTTTTATGCTTCGTGGTGGTTGACACTTAAATTCAGATTCCGCTCCCTATTGACGTAATTTTAGACAACTTTTGGTAACATTAACTAGGGAGAAAGAGGTCTCTCGTAAAGATTTTTCATAATTGAAGTTATTTAAAGGGTAAGTTTAGTAATGTTAGGGAGTCAGAGCTCGATCTAACGTTTTCCGAAATACAAGTATAAAAAACGCAAAATTTAAGCTATTTTTATTGATGAAGAGTGAATAATCAAGGTTCGGGAGTTTTCTCCGGAAATTTTTTTCACTTTGCACCGTAAAAAATGCGATTGTTACTTACCTTTGATGTTGTTAGGGGGGAAGCTCAAACGACACAAAAAGTCGGTGGCTCTCAAATTTCGTGCTATTGACAAATTTTAGGCTATCGTTCATGACGTTAGGAGAAAGATCAGGGTTTGGGAGATATCCGCAGAAAATAAATTTTTAAGCTATTATTAGGGGATAGAAGAGATGTCTGTTTCCTGCCGTCCCAGCATAAAACATGTTCTTACAAGTGCATTTGAAAATATACCCACCGCCCCCTTACCGCCTAAAATCTGTCCACCGCCCCCCTGCCGCCCAAAATATGTTCACCGCCCCTCAACATCTTCCCACCGCCCACCGGGGGGCGGTATTGCCCCCGTTGAGAACCACTGATTTAAATTAAAAACTTTAGAGAAGAAATAGACGGTATACAGCTTTGTACGAATAGCTTTTACTATGTCGTGAAAAATTTCTTCATCTATTAAATTTTTAATTTTAATTTAATTAATCTAAGAATTAATCTAACTATAATAATATTAAGATTAATTACAAATTTTGAGTGCTGTAATTATTAAATCATGTGCTTATTTTATTTATCTTAATGCGAACCAACTTTATAGAAATAGTCTTGAGAGTTAAAAAGCATTTTTTATATTTTATTTCTAAGTTTTTTCGTGTTGAAATTTATTTGAGGTGAAACTTTTTGAAGTTTAAAACATATTTAAAGACACTTATTTAAAAAAAAAAAGGCGTCATTTACTTCTATTTTAATATAAATATATAGCGTACAAAGAGAGAATACCTTATATGTACTATTATCTGCTCTAAATATTTTGTATGCTCGCATTTAAAATCAATGTTGAACAAGTATAACGAGGGGAAATAAAAGAAGCTTTTAAAAACACTTTTAAACTGAGTTCGAAAACTTACAACCCTTGTGATGTTTAAAATGCCCAAAATTCAAACATATGCTTTTTTAAGTTCAGCTTTGAAATTGTTAGATTTTTAATGAAACTAACTTGTAATTATTATTATTTTTGATCGTTTTTGGCAACAATTAAAAAGTGGATGTATGCAGACTTTATAATTATTATTATTTTTCATTGTTTTTGGCAACACGTCAAAAGCGGAAGTGAAGCTTTGACGGGCATTATGACAGAGAAAGTAACTTAACAAATAATCTTTAAAAATAAATAAATAAATAAGAAACATTGTACTGAAAATCTTGGAGTTCTGCTTTTGGGGAGACTTTACACGTATTCCAGGAGATACCGATACCAATCGTTATAGATTGCAAAACCTGTTTTTTTTTTAAATGTAATATCGAAGATGAAACATAAACATAAGGAAAATGGAAACTATTCTAAAAGGGTTTTTTTGGGAGAAGGTGGGTTGAATTATCGTCAGAAAGTTGCCAAAAATTACATAACGCCAGCCCGTCCAAAAATAGAGGTGTTGCTACCGCTTTTTTTCCCTGAGAGGAGAGTGAAAAAAAAAGGCTTGGTTCAGCAATCCTTGCTTAGGAGAAAAACGCGCTTTAAGTTGCTTATGCTTAATCATAAAACAAAATATCAGTTTCATTTGTATAAATATATTCTTATCGCTTGAAAGCTCGATAAACAAATCACCAGGTTTTTCCAAAAATACGGAAACTTTTTTAAGCTTAAGATGATAACTGTTTTGTTTATTTTTATGTACTCCTAACTGATTAGAAAAGATATTTTTTTAAAATGAATGATAAATAATGATACAGTGTTATTTATGTAGGAATCTCAGCAATGATTAAAAGCAGACTAATAAGTAGCTATGACAATAAGCAAATAGAAAGTAAACAGTTAGTGATCATTGCAATAATAGTTACTCATGAGCAATTATGTTAAGCTTTTTTTGGTTGTTATAGTTTACAAGCATCTGTTAAATTATATCATCTTGATTTCATCAGGGGTGCGGGCAGGATGGGGGGGGGGGGGGGGTCATGATGCAGACTGCAATAAATTTTGGTGGGTTGTTTTCAAGAGTGTTACTCTTTCAGAGTGGGGTGGTATTTGAAGGGGAGGTGCGTGCTCATGGAGAAGATGGGCCTCAGTGCTTTTTAATCCTCGACTAGCCGCTATTTTTTTTTTGAAAGGAGAGTTGATCGAGTGTTAGGTGCTAGGTCGCGTCTTCGGATGATATGAATTCGCAAATACATTAATTAAAAACTTTCAAAAAGTTTCTCGCGATTTTGATAGTGAAACAGACTTTTAAATTTAAAACAATAGTACCAAAAGAAAGAGAACAATTTCATGTTCGCTTCATGTTAAAATTCTTGTCAGCAACACGAAGGAAAAGAATTTCTAAAAATCTGGGAGCAAACTAGTTTAGAGTTAAAATAATTATTTTAATTATGTTTTGATTTTGAAAAAAAAATTTTTTTTTTTTCAATACATTTTTAATTGTTAATAATGAAATAAGAATTATATGCTGACTGTTTCCCAAAACTGGCACACGAAATTGATTGCATTTTAAAAGAGGGCAATAGGGTACTGATGTGCACTTGATACTGTCCGTCCGTGAAAACCGCGCCTAGCAATCGTGAACCATTCCACTTAAAAAAGGAGTTATGTGTTGTGAGTGGGAACTTTCTGAAAACTTCAATTTAAAACTTGCATTTTTGCTGTCCTTTTGACATATTCAACTAAACTATGTATTTGAAATTAGCATCGTTTTACGTTGTTTGATAAGGCTCAAAATGTGTCTTATTATTCTTTCCCTTATTGATATCTTACCTATCACCCCCATTTTAGTAAGATCAGAGAAGACCTGACGCATACGTAAATACGCGAAAGGTTTTACCTAAGGGAATCAGACAGTACACCTCCTTTTACTTCCGGGTTTCCATCCCTATTTTGATTGAATCAGAGCAGACCTGACGCATGCGCAAGTCCTCAGAGGTTTCAGCAAATGAAAGCAGACTAGCAGACAAATGAAAGTGAAATCATACAATATTGTGGTGCCCAACTTGCGACCCGCGGGGCACATGAGGCCTGCGAAGCAGATCCATATGGTCCGTTGTTCTGATTAATATTACGAATCGATAACTGTGTTCTGGAAACTTTGAAAACCACCATCCATTTAAATTCGGTATTAAGAACGATTGTTACAAAGTTGGAGCCAAATGTTCAGAATTTGGTCTCTGAAACACAGATGGAAACGTCGTATTGATAAATGAGTTTATGGTAATGATTGCAACAATTCTTGCTTTGTAATTTCCCTTCTTTTTCTTGTGTTGCTCATGTTATCTATGGAGGGGGGGGGGGAATTGAAATACGACTAAATTTTTCATGCGTTCTGGCTTACCACAGTTATCTTAAAATGAGATCCGCCCCTCTGGTAAAAATAGGTTGGGCACATGGGCGCCACTGATATAAGCCATTAGCAAATTGCAATCTTCAGTTTTGAGTATTAAATCAAATACAATGACCGCATTTAGCGCACTAACCAAGTCAGAAATACTTCTTACCTGTGTATAAACTACCATATTAGGATTGGTAAAATAAACCAAGGGCTCTGGGGTAAAAGGGGGTTGATCCACACTCCCTCCCTTCATCATGCAACTCTAAATTAGGTTAAAGTCACTCGGCAACTTATTACCCATGAACATTTTATTCGTATCGATAGCTGCTGTGAATGAGGATTAGACTAAAATTTGTTGAAAAACTAAAGATAAGACTAATTATTATCTTTTAAATGACATTATGGCACTCATTATTCATACCATCCTAAGGTCATTACATCGAAATTATCAACATGTCTTATCTGTGTTGATTACCAGCTGCTAATGACTATTCCAAAAACGTGGCTTCTTGTTTTCGAAAGAATACCACATTAGACTGGGTAAATAATTTTAAATCTGAGTGTAAATATGAGATTAAAGTACAAAGTTCGCGGAATGTTTTGTCAAGATACAAGAAAATGAACCAGAGAAATTCTTTTGCTGATGCAAGCAGGCAGGTGACTAGATTTTTCACTTGATAAGAAAACAGAAAATTCTAGGCGCTATGGAAGTTCTGGTTTGAGTCAGTTTCAGGTAGTTAGAAATCAGCAAATATTTCGTAAAGTGACAAACTGAAGAATATACGAGCTGTTTGTGATGTTCAGAAGGACATTTTAAAACGTCTGGAAGGGGTTTTTTCTGTTTAGTTTATTTTTTGCTTTGTGCATCTTTTGAAGTTAAAACTTAGGAAATACCTTAAAATGTAAAGTTTAATGTAGAATCTTTGAATCTTGACTAGTATTAAAAATAATAGCATTCATATATCGATTGACCTTACATTAATTTCAAAGGTTTAATAATGCATGTCTTAAATACTGAAAACACATATTTTTTAAAATAGTTGAATTTTAAATTAGTTCTAAGAATTATTTTACAAGAGGACAATAACCAAGTCTCTTCACTATACGAAGTTTTTTTTTTTTCCCCTTCTTCCTTTTTTTTTTTTTTTTTTGTTGAGCAATGACACATTGCTATTTGTTTTGTTTTCTGGACTCAATTATCGTGTTGTCCTTTTTTTAGATTTACTCGAAGTCTGCCACAAGGTACGTACAGTGCAAAAAATGAACTGTTGTTTTTACAGTATAATACTGGCAGCCGAGGTTCCAATTTAAAACTGTAAAATGTACAGTGATAAACTGTAAAAACAGCAATTATAGTTTCTTTTTGTAAAGTTAGCAATGTTACAGCTTATTGCAGTAAAATTTAGCTGCATTATACTCTGTAAAAGCAACAGTATAATACAAGCAGCAGAGGTTCCAGTTTAAAACTGCAAAATGCACGGTAATTAACTGTTAAATTAGCAATTTTAGAGTTTATCACTGTTAAATAAGCAATTTTACAGTTTATCACTGTTAAATTAGCAATTTTACATTTTTGCACTGTAAAATTGGTAATTTGACAGTTTATTACTGTAAAATTAGCAAATGTTACAGTTTATTACTATAAAATTATCTGTATTATTCTGTAAAAACAACTTCCATTTTTTACAGTGTACCGTTTTGCACTACCTCCCCGGGCGGTAAACCAGGCCTTGCTCCTTCTGGAGCTAGTGCCAAGGGCGTAGCCAGGACTCATGTTAGGGGGGTGCAAGCAGAGGCACCCCAATAGGAGGTCACTGTGACCTCCCAAAAAGGTAAAGAATGAAGCGCATTATCTGATAAGTGACGCCAAGGACTTAAAATTTATTGGTGGGAGAGAAAGCGAGAGGGGAGGGGACTCTCAATGACCGAAGGTAATTCCAAATTTCACCGAGTAATAAAATACGAACTTATTTGTCTGCACCAGCATGTTACAATGAAAAGCATGAAAGGGGACAAAATCGTTAGTCAAAAAAAATGGGAGGTCACTTGACCTCCCATTGGCTTTGATCTAGGGGGGTGCAGTCGCAACCCCCCTGCACCCCCCTAGCTACGCCCTTGCTAGTGCCCATGTACTGATGTACTGCACACACACACGATCGCCTACACCACACCCCTATTGCAATTCGTCTTTGTAAAAAACATAATTTGAATCCAAGGTGTCAAAATTAATTTTTCCCCTTTTAATTCTCTGCTTGTATGAGTCATTGTTTAAAACTTTGGCAGAATCTCCACACAGAAGCGTAAACATTGTTTCAAGTTCACTCCAGTAGATCCGATCTCATTTAGCCAAAGCACTATTTACCGGCATTATCTTGATCATTTGGGGCAACACATTCCAAGAGGAAAGAACAATTAAAACTCAAAGCGCTGATGTGTCACTTTTTGGAACAGCAACGAGGAAACGACCTGTAGTTACGATGTTGGCCGCTTGCCTGCACAGAGCTGTTGAAGTCTGGGTACTGTTACCTGTGGGAAAAGGTTTTTAAACCTTTTAAGAAAGTTATTGAGTTTCATACAGTTTTATCGGGGGTGCCCGAGGATTGATGTCATGCACTGCAAAAAATAAACTGTTGTTTTTACAGAACACTGTAAAAATAGATGTTGTTTTTACCGAACACTACAGCTAATTTTACAGTAATAAACTATAAAATTGCTAGTTTACAGAAGTAAACTGTAAAATTGCTAATTTACAGTAATAAACTGTAAAATTGCTAGTTTACAGTAATAAACTAAAATTGCTAGCTTCACAGTTTATTATTGTGCATTTTTCAGTTTTAAACTGAAACCTCCGCTGCCAGTATTATACTGTTGTTTAGATAGAATACAGCTAATTTTATGGTAATATTGCTAATTTTGCAGCAATAAACTGTAAACTTGCTAGCTTTACAGTGATAAACTGTAAAATAGTCAGTTTTCCAGTTAATTACTGTGCTTTTACAGTTACTGGAACCTGTGCTGCTAGAATTATACTGTAAAAACAACATCTTATTTTTTGCAGTGTATAATACTGGCAGTCTATAGGTTCCAGTTTTAAATTGTAAAATTCACTGTAATAAACTGTAAAATTAGTAACTTTAGTTTATTGCTGTGCATTTTAGTTTTAAACTGGAACCTCTGCTGCCAATTTTTTCTGTAAAAACATCAGTTTTTTTTTACAGTGTGGGCGTTGAGTTTTTAGAGCAAAGAACTTTTAGAGAATTTTTAATCTTATTTTGGTAGGCGGGGAGGGGGAGTCGATCAGGTAAGGGGTGCTCCATCACTCTCGGAGGGGATGGTCAACCCTGGTTTTACTACTCTCCGTATTTATTTTTACAGTTATTTATTTATTTATTCTTTTTGGAGATTGTAAGGGTCAACGAATTTCAGGGAAACTTGGGACACAGTGTAATATCTAAGAGAAATTTCATTTTGAAAAGTAAAAGAAGGAAATGGTTAAACAAATTAGTGTATAGAGACGGAATTTTATCATAGTTCTTGAAAGTACATGAACCAAAATTAGTAAAACATATTTAAAACTGCACACTATTGGTTACTTGGATATTTCGACTTTTTAAGTAAAGTTAAAAGAAAATTTTTCCATTAAATGTTTCGGTTAATTTCATCTGTCTAATACAAGTCGTTTTTAAAGTATATGAGATGTAGTTAAGGAGAACGATTTCTGCTGATAATGTTTTGCTTAAAAGCTGACATGGTAATTAATTACATTGGCACAACAATAATTCAGAATAAAAGCAAACAAATGTTACTATTTTTAACCAAAATTTAACTTTAAAAGGAAATAAAAAATTTAAGAAATTGCAATTTAAGTAGTTAAATTTCAAATTAATGAATTACTTTTTTTTTATAATTTAATTTTAGCAAATTTTATAAAATTTAAGAAACTAATATTAATTCGTTAATAAACAATTTAATATTTATTTTACTGAATTATTATTCACTGAAATATTTTACTGAATACGCCGTATTTAATATTAGCAATAATGTAAATAATATCAAACTCACCTTCAACCAAATACACAAATTAAATACTTCTAAAAGAAAAAGAAAACATTTGAAAAGCCAAAGGAACGAACAACACATTATAGGTAAGACTAAATATTTTCATGTATTTAATACTAGCGGTACCCGCACGGCTTTGCCCGTGGTAAAAAATTAAAAATTCATTTGTAAAAAATTGATATAGCAGAAAAAATACTCTATTTTAGTTATTCAACTATAATTCTTTTAAAGAATGATATAAAAATTTGGCATGGACCCCACACTACTTCCTTTTACGTGTAAATTTCTTAGTAGATGCCTTAAGTGCTAAAATAGTGCTTGGAGTGAGCAAGATAACAATTCAAACATTTACATCCCTAGTTTGCCACAAAACAATGCAAAAAAATGTTTTTCAATGATTAATCTCCTAAATATCGCCGATTTTAACATCATTCAGTGGATTTTTCGCAAAATATCGCCAATAGCACCAAATTGAACCCAAATAAAAAAAATAAATTTTTTCGCCAATTTGCCCCAACTTGGCGATATGTCGCCAAATTGGCGTCAAACACTTGGCGACTAAAAGCTTGGCGATATTTCGCCAAGTGCTCGCGCCAATTCATATCACTTTTGTCTGCATTGAAATTAACACTGATTTACCCCATAAAAGGGGTAAAAAACCCCTTGGGGAAATTCGAATGCAACCCCAAGGGGAGGTGCACAAAAATAAGCCAAAAGAGAAAATAAGAACAATTTTGCTGCTCACAGAAATCTTACCAAAGTTTAAAAGAAGAAGAAAGTTTTCTTTCCTAACTTCAAAAACAAAATAATAGAAATTTCGTGCATTATTCTTCACCATGATAATAAAAACAATAAACATCGACAAACATCAACCAGCAAATGATAAATTAAAAGCCAAACTCGTTCACTCAAGCCATTTACTGCAATTTATATTGAAATAAAAAAAAGGAAATAAAATATGTTTTGCCAGACGATAAATTTAGAATGGTTTACTATCATGTTGTTTCTTTTTTGACCTCATTTAGTTAAACAATGTTTCCCTCTTCTACACAACTCGTCAGATCGCCAAAATATCTCTAAACTCACAAAAATGGTACGCGTCAGTTTCTTCCTTCTCTACCTTTTTTAAAGAAAGGACTCGATTTCTCATTTGATTGACAGGTGCCATCTTATCACGATTTTATTATATTTCATTTGACTAATTTTAATAAGGCTTGGAGTTTGGATTGCTACAAAAACAAATACATTTTTAAAATTATTAATGGAAAAAGAACGAAACAAATAAACGAAATAAAAACGTAACCATGGTAACAACATTAAAAGTTGATTTCCGTTGATAAAATAATTCATTTCATTAACCATTTTAGAATCGTTTGGCTTGCTTTACTGAAGATAAGCCTTGAATTCCGCGATTCTAAAAACAATTGTTACAGCTCTCCTGATGATCGTAGAAACTTCGAAAAAACTTCATTTTGTGCAGAAAATTTCAAGCTTTCGAATGACATAAGACTTGAAAATGTGTATGAAATATTTCTTCCCTATTTTATCGAATTTCTGCTAAGAATTCGAATAGAAAAAGAACGAAATGGAATTTTCGAAAAATCGCTTCGAGGTGCAAAACTACATGCTACAAACTAATTTTGTGTCAAGTGGCATGAAAATCGACCGAACGGTTTTAGCGCTACGCGCGTAACAGACAGACAGAAGGACAGAAAGAGAGACAAACCTTCAGCTTTATTATTAGTAGAGATAGAGATAGAGAAGAGAAGAGAAGATAGAGATTAAATTTTATAAAGTATTACGACATCTTAAAGTACATCCATAACCAGGGGCACTCCGAACTAAAATTTTTGGGAGGGGGAAAATTATCAATTTGCCGAATGAAGTTCCACTTTTACCAAATGATAAAATAAAAGTATGTACACATGTCGTACATACACAACATTTCGTAAGAAAAAACATTAGGCATCTTTTAAAAAATAATTCTAAAAACTAAACAGAACAGATAATCTCACTATTGCAATATTGTCTTCAAATTGCCGAATCGTCAGCAAAATGTGCCGAATACGGAAATTATTGGGAGGTCACAGTGACCTCCCATCGGGGCGCTCCTGTGCATAACCGGTAAAATACATTTCCGGAAATAGAAAAACAAGTCGGCGTGATTTACCATCTCTGAAAATACTTCAAGCGCGAAAATTCAGCGGTAGACCAATAATTAAAAAAACATGAATAATTTTGGCTGTGTGCCTCCGAGTTGCTTCTCTTGCTACATTTTAACCTTCCATTTCCGAAAGAACAAAAAATCTGTTCCGAACAGGATGAAAAATCTTCGTGTTTACGTCCATTCTGAAGAGGATCAACCTTGGGAACTTCCAAAATAACATCCACTCTTTACTCTCTCAAGACACAAAATCAAAATTTATTCCTGTTTTTTCCAAAAAGACAGCTTTGCAGGCCTAGAAGAATGTTTTCGGAAAACTTGTTCTTGTTGAGCGATAACTCTTTATTTGGTGCTTGTCAAATATTTTGGTATAATATAAGTCGAAATTTATTTGTTTATAGCACTCCAATTAAGTGCTTGGCAAAACACGTTCTTTGATATGCTTTTCATCAAACGGAAGATCTTTCTAGCTTCTTAGATTTTTCATCACCAACAACAAACCTATAAACATTTCGTTTAATAGTCTTGTTTATCTACAATTATATACATACAAGTAAGAAGAGTTTTTTGGATGTAGAATTGTCAACTACAAAAACTGAATTGTTACTTGCAACAAATGTTAGTTGTTTTGAAAACTGTTTAAGATGCAGTATAACTCAGGCAACCCCCCCCCCTATCCTCTTCAATACGTGACATTTATCAATTTTAGGCATTTGTACATGTGTACTTAAAATTAATAAATCAATAAAAGTAAATGTTCTTTTTAACCGACTTCAAAAAGGTGGCGATTATCAGTTTATAACGGTTTTTTTTTTTTTTTTTTTTTGTCAGCTCACACCGACCGACCTAGTGAACCGATTTTGACAATTTTTTTAATGGCTAGGGGATGGCCTAACTTAGGTCCCATGTCTTTCATTGACCATATTTGTTGCTTTAAAGAAAGTTATGGTCAAAAAATTAAGTACGGAATTCAAGTGAAACACGGATGATCACAACTCACCATTGCAATCGCTAATTCCCAAATTTGGATTCAAGTGAAACGTTACAATCGCTACGAGATGCGATTCTATCGTAATTCGACTTCCAGTAGCGATTCCAATTTTGGTCTATTGGTCTATTGCGATCGCTTCGAAGCGATTGCAATGGTGTTTCACTTGAATTCGGCCCTAAATTTCATGTAATTTCCCTTTTTATCTCTATACTAACAATAAAGCTGAAGGTGGGTCTGTCTGTATGTCCGTCTGTGACCCGCGTAGCGCCAAAACCGTTCTATCGATTTTCTTAAAATTTACCACAAAATTAGTTCGTAGCATGGGTGTGTGCGTCTCAAAGCGTTTTTTCGAAAATTCTATTTCGTTCTTTTTCTATTCTAATTCTTAGCTCATTTTTCATACAAATTCAAAGAAATATTTCATACACATTTTCAAGTCTTATGTCATTCGAAAGCTTAAAATTTGATTTTGTAGCAATCCAAACTCCTAGCCTTATTAAAATGAATTTTTTAACTGTTGGAAAAAAATCGTCTGTTTTTTTTTTTTCTCAGTTTTTAAGGAATTGAAACTTGGTAAATTATAAAAATATCGTATAAATTGCGATATTGCAACGTTCTTTCTAAACTGTCATTTTGGAAAATGTAATTTTGTTTTTAAAGTTAGGAAAGAAAACTTTCTTCTTCTTTTAAACTTTAGTAAGATTTCTGTTGGTTTCTGTGAGCAACAAAATTGCTCTTATTTTCTCTTTTGGATTATTTTTGTGCACCTTCCCTTGGGGTTGCATTCGAATATCCCCAAAGGGGGTGTTTTTACCCCTTTTACGGGGTAAATCTGTTAATTTTAATGCAGACAAAAGTGATATGAAGAATTTTGTTAAATTTTGCACATTTCTCACTTTATGAAAGAGCGTTAAATTTGCGACTATAATCGTAAAAAATATAAGACACAATAACTTTTTTGGTGTGGTTTAATGTTCTCATTCAAGTGTTATTTCCTCCTCAAACTATTATAAACAATTTCAGTTTTCCTAAAAATCTTTTTAAATTTAAATTTTCATCGTGAGATATTGTAATAAACAAAATTCAATACTAAAAAATGAATGTTGTTTTTATCATATGATGCAGCTAATTTTGTAGAAATATACTGTAAAATGAACTTCTTGAAAATACGCTGACTTCATCCAAAGAAAGTTGGATCAATTTCTGAAAGAAAAAACTGACTTAAACTCTCTTTTTTTTTTTTTTCTTTTTAGATTCTCGGCTAGAGAGCTTTGAATGAGCGTTCGGATTTTTGACATTTCGATTTTTTGATGTTCGGATTTTCGGCGTTCAGCTGCATAATATTTGTATTTCATTTTTACACATTTCCAGAACTTTTTTTTTTTTAATTAATTTATTTTTTTTATTTTAATCCAGTAACGATATCCAAGCCACTGTACAACGTGTATGCAACTTTGTTGTAAACTTGGCATCATTTTTATAAAACATGCAGAAAAGAGTAGAGGAAATTAAGCATTAGATTTATAACTGCTAGAGAGTATTGAAAAGTGTTTTCAACCCTCCTGCCTAGTTAGCTTCATCAATTCCGAACCTCTTTAGCTCACATCTTATTTATTTTTTTTTTCTTTCTAGCTTCCACACCACAGGGAATCTCTCTGGAACGAACTTTTAAAGACAGTTGCTCTGAAATTCTGGGACTACGCCCAATAAACAAAATCGTACATTTCGCGCAAGGCCCTTTGATGTAATTCAACACTGTAAAAAATAGATGTTGCTTTTACAGTATAATACAGCTAATTTTACAATAATGAACTGTAAAATTGCTAATTTCGCAGCAGTAAACTGTAAAATTACTAGTTTACTGTAAAAAACTGTAAAATTGCTAGTTTCAGTTTATTACAGTGCACTTTACAGTTTTAAATTGGAACCTCTGCTGCCAGCATTATACTGTTGTTTCACTGGATAATAAGGCTCGACCGATGCATCGGCCAGGCCGATGCATCGGCGCCGATGGTTGAAATTTTTTCCATCGGCCATCGGCATCGGCCGCCGATGCTAACTTGGCAAAAACATCGGCCCATCGGCCTCGAAAACATCTAAATGCCGATGCCTGGCCGATGTTTAAACAAGAAAAGTTTTCTTAAGAGGAAATTCTATCTCCTCTATTTTTTACTTCACAATAAAAGTACGTTCACCATGTGGCTTGAAATCGAGCAGCAACGGGACCAAAACAGTTCTGGATGTTGGAATTTTCCGAAATCGGGCAGATAGTGAAATTTTCATTTTTTTCTTTTTCTTTTTTTTTGTGTATGTGAATGAAAGGCTTTTGTTTTTCTTTTTCATTTTAAAAAGATGTTAGCCAGATGAATTTGGCAAACATTTATTTTAAGAGAAGACGGGATCTATGTTGTAAAATTTCGAGGAGGGACCCACCTCTGGTTACTCTGTTATGTGATAAGATTATTGTTTTCATTTTTTTTTTTCTGAAATCTAATATTGTGTTACTCAATTCTAAATTATCCAGTTTTGAATTGAATATTGAAGCTGTTACGATTTTCCCTTTAAGTCATATTCGTTTAAGCAGGAGTGCCCATCCGCGAGGGCCATGGCCCATACTTTCCCGTCTAATTTTTAACGGTTTTGGGGGGGGGGGCTTATTTGAGTTTTTTAAGCTTTTATTTTGGTCTCCGTGGTATTTGGATTTATGCTCTGCCATTGCTCTTTGGGGTGGGGGCAACCTTGAGTTCAAAGCAAAAAAAAAAAAACTTTTCCCATTGACTTATCCTGATATGTCTTGACCATGAAGCAAAAAACTAACAAGTATTTATATGTATGCATAAGCTCCCCCCCCCCCCGCAAAGGCGATAGCACACCCTCTTCAAATGCTACGTAACATCTCCTCCCCAAAAGAGATTAAAAACCTGCTTAAAAATGTATGCTCCTTAAAACTTCAATGGTGCACTCTACGTTTTATCAAATGACCATATCAATTGTTTTTGCCAAATTGGCAATTTCATTATCTTTGTACAGTAGCAACCGCTTATTAAAATCACATTTGTCCTGAGGACATTCGATTTTATAAAGCGGCTGATTTTATAAAGAAAAAGTTTTTAAAGATCAATTATATGAAAAATCAATAAATTACTGCATTTCTATGTAGTTTTAAAAGTTTCAAAATACAGTAAAAACTAAATGAAGTTTACATTTTTATTTGCAGACGGATCTTAAAATACTGGCTTATAGATATTTGAGATTAATGGAAATCGTACATACATAAAAGAGTGCAAATTTGGCATGCATCTCTTTGTCTTCCGAGACTCTTCCACTTCTTGGTGCTACACAACTTTGAAATTTATTATGTCTGTGGCATTTTTCAACATAATTGTATCTGTTGTGTTCAAATTACAATCGAGTCTCCATATAACGAAAACTCTATTTAGCGAAGTTCTCTATATAACGAAGTATGTTCTGTGACACAGATAGTTTCAGTAAAAAAACATGTAAATTTGTCTCCCTTTAACGAATATCAAATGGCCCGATTTCTCTATTGCGAAGTTTTTATGGGAGTCAATGTTCTGGAAAATAGAAGTCTTTCTTCTACTGCTTTTGTGAAGGCTTACTTCACACATGTGAAGAATCACTTCACACATGTGAAGAATTTTATGAGCAAAGTGTTTCCAAAGTGCAGCAAAAAATCACAAACTATTTTCAAAGTAAAACTAGTGTCGTCGACCAAGTTCAGGTTTAATTCTTTTAATTTATTAATGTAAAAATTTGCAAAAATTCACCAATTGTACTACAGATGCGAGTAGCATTCCTGATACAATTTAATAGGTTAATAAATTAATTTAATTAGTTTTATTTCTTAATTCATTCACTGCGTTACATTTATAACTTCAAAATATGCACAGTATTTATTTCTTGCTAAAATGCATTTATTCCAAAAATAGTAAAGTGAGAATTAACCTTTTGTACTACTTGCACATGTATAGTCTCTATTGAAAAATTAAGCATAGAAATTTACTATTTTCTTTATAGCGAAGTTTCTATATAACGAACCTTTTCAATGGTCCCTTGCGACTTCGTTATATGGAGACTCGACTACTAATATACGCTTTCCAAAAACTTGATTTTATAGAACGGCAATACTGATTTTATTAAAGGAAAGTTTTAACATGTTTTGATATTGTAAGGATTCAGTTCCTGCAGATTTGATTTTAAAAAGTGGATGATTTTATAATCCAGTGATTTTATTAGTGGTGGTTACTGTATTGACAACTAATAAAGTTTTATAAGTAAAGTTTCTCGCATTTCACCATTTCTGAAAATTTATTAACGCTCTACTAATATTTTAAATCTACTTTTAATACGTTATTTTATAACTAATGTGTTGAATGTAAAAATTTTCGTATTTTAAACCTTTACTACGCGCTCGCCAAATGTTGCCAAAATCGTTGTCACCTCACACAACGTAAGTATACTGAAAGAAGTTCAGACCGCACGTGTTAGCTTTTCGCTTTCTATGGTATTATTTTGATTTTGGTGTTTAATATTACTAAAACACCATGAAAATTTTAGATAGCAGTAGTGAATCAGATACTGGTGAACCTACAACTTCCTAGAAAAAGGAAAAATATGCATTGAATGAAGATCCAATTTACAGTTTCTATAGTCCCTGTCGAGAGAGCTTAAAAGATCGACAATTTCATAGTAGTTTTGTCAAATACCGCCCAGCTGATACCGAATATAGCATCATATTTTTGTCGCCATCTTTGTCGTATCTTTCTTTGTTATTTATAGAACACTTTGCGATTATATCACTCAGTTGTCTCCAATTAATGATATTAGTCTGTATTGAAATTAAAATTGATTAGTAAAAAAAAGAAAAGTAAAAAGCACATTTGGAACATCGGATTGCAGCTAAGAAAGTATCTGCATGACTATACTCAGTACAAATGGTACGAATGAGTTCTCAACTTACTATTTCTCTGTCTCTCTCATACAGTTTTTGAGTGATAAAAGTATGTGCAGAAAAATCGTGAACACTAAATCGAGTGGTAGTAAAATAGAAATTCAGGCCAAAATCTGAATGACTTTATCGTAATGATTACAATTATCCTGTATTCGTAGAAAAAAAAGTAGTAGGAAATGAATATGTGACCCTACAAATCTCTTATAAACATTTAATTTTCTAATCTTTTGATTTTTTTTTCCATCGGCCATCGGCATCGGCCATCGGCCGATGGAGGAGGAAAATAATCGGCAATCGGCCATCGGCCAACTTTGAACAATCGGCCAACAATCGGCATCGGCCCATCGGCCAAAAAGTGCCATCGGTCGAGCCTTACTGGATAATACAATTAATTTTATGGTGAAATTAAAATTTTACAGTAATAAACTGTAAAATTGCTAGTTTTACAGCAATAAACTGTAAAAAGCTAGTTCAACAGTTTTTTACTGTGCTTTTACAGTTTCAAACTGAAACCCCTGCTATCAGTAAGAACAACAGTTTATATTTTGCAATGAAGAACTATTGGGCCAACAAAAAAACGAAAGATGGAAAGATGGAAAACTTTTACAGTTCTCAACTCTGTACCTCAGAACCAGACTAACGTAAATCCATTTTCGTCATTTTTTGGTAGAGGGGAAAAACGATTGTCGAATACATCGTTTTTCCCCTCTACTGAAAAATGACGAAAATGGACTTACGTTAGTCTGGTTCTGAGGTACAGAACTGAAACCTCTGCTTTCATAATTATACTGTAAAAACAACTTATTTTTTTTCAGTGTATGTCCTCCAAGTTCAAAATTTGTTTCATAAATTATTGAACTGAATATAAGTTATGCATTTTTCGCACGTCATTGAAATATCAGAATCATTCTTATTAGCACACAAAAATATTAATGTTTAAAAAACTTTTTTTTTAATTTCATTTATTTTTTTTTTTGTAAACACCACCACCTTCCATATTCTACCGTAAAGAGCTTGTGGACCTTAAAGGGTTAACAGCTATAGTTGATTTTCCTATGAATTTCACTTTTCTTACACTACTCGTGAGCTGCGACCGCTGGTTCAGTTGTAAATATTGTTTTTCTGTGTCTGAGGACTGGCGTGAACTAAGGACGGACCCGCTAGCTTCTGATTTTGGAAAAGGACTTTTATCTCCCTTCCACTCTCCTGTTTTTCTATCTGAAAACTTGCTTTAGGTCATAAGTGTAGCAGGCAAGCACAAAACGAGTGATTCAGGGGCTTTCCTCGTTATTTTTTTCGAAACGAAAGTCCTAAAAGCGCAGTTTTAGGTTTACGTAGGTCAGGGAAGAGTCATAACCCTTTCAACTTCCCTCCTTTTTGGACCCGCTCTTTATCGCATCACCATTCTTTGAGCTTTTTAGTTTTCACAGATCAAGTGAAGTTTCGTAACATGAAGCATAAATGGACATGCAGCTATGTGAATGCATTGGTAAAAATATCAGTTAAAGGTGTGATAAACAAAAAACATAAAAAATCATAAAATTCAAAGTCGATTGAATTTCTTTAATATTTAGTTTTTTATTTACAAATAAAAAATGTGTATATTATTTTATTGTTATTTATTTGTTTATTTATTTGTATCTGGCATTTTTCGTCAAGGTAGCGGCTGATTTCGAAATTCGAGTTTTCACAACCTTGAGTTGAAGATTAAATTTTTCTCATAGTAATTCACGACTGGAAAAAACAGAGAAATATGAAATTAACATATGAAGATGAACTACAATTGTCATGGCTAGAACGCGAAAGTGGCGTAAATCACCCAAACGTAGCTTCGACTGATTGAAGATTTTGTCAAAACATTCGGCAGCAGTTTCATTTTGTGGACTATGATCGTGGGCTCCTAAGTGAGCAATGCATTTTACACTACAAAAAAAAAGCTGTTGTTTTTACAGTATAATACTGGCAGCAAAGGTTTCAGTTAAAAACTGTTAAAAGCACAGTTATAAACTGTAACACTAGCTATTTTACAGTTTATTACTGTAAAACTAGCATACTCTAAAATAAGCAATTTTACCATAAAATTAGCTGTTTTTTTACTGTGAAAACAACAGTAAAATACCGGCAGCAGAGGTTCCAGTTAAAGCTAAAATGCACTGTTGACTGATAATACAAATGATAAACTGTTAATAAATGATAAACTGTTAAACTAGCAATTTTACAGTTTATTACTGTCAACTAGAAATTTTAGTTTATTTCTGTAAACTAGTATTTTTACAGATTAATACTGTAAAATTAGCAATTTTACATTTCATTACTGTAAATTAGCTGTACTGTATTACACTATAAAAACAACATCTATTTTTTACAGTAGTATTTTTTTACGCCTTTCGTAAACTTCGTAGTGGAACTAAACAGCTATCAAAATCCATGCTTTCCTCAATTTGTATAATTTTTAACTTATGCCACTATGAAACAAAGCCCATTCAATCGGTTTTCTGCAGTGCATATTTCTCTTCTTGAATATGCTTGTGAGAATTATTTGACATTGAACTCAAAGTTATAAACTTTTGAATTTTGGACATGATACGCATTTTTTTTTCTGACTCGGAAGATGTATTATAAGGTTCACCAAGTTACTCATACATGATAACAGATATTTTTTCTACCCCATGTGTGTACTGTGGAAATTAGCCTTCACACCAAATTACGGTACAGTTGGAAAACTGTACCATATCATTTCTTTTATCATTTCTGATATTCACACATATATTTTTTTTTTACTCACCAGCATGGATTTTGTTGACACACTTAATTTTCATGAAAACGCCATCTTATTAACTGAATGAAGTACACACACAAATATCATTAACGAAGCTAGTTATTTTCTGAAAAAGTCAAATATGTGTTGACAGTAAAAGTATATTTCAATAAGGCGTATCGATTATATAAACTTCTTTTTCTTCTCAAGCGAGATAATTAAGTTTGTCTTGAGAGTACTCCATTTTAGACGGTATTCTTTCTCACTTTAGCACTCGCACTTAATCACTTTTCATATTCGAAAGTGCAATAATTACTTATTATCTAAGTCAATATTGACCATCTTCTCCGAACGAAAAGGTCATCGTATGGTTTAAAAGTAGTGTGTAGGGGGAATCGGGGCTTCTTGTACCACGAGGCGCGTTAGACCAGTCTCGCAAATTTTAATATTACTGATATTTTTATAGAAACTTGTGACCAACAAATAGCACCCCTAAATTCACAAATGAAATTATACAATGCACACTGCAAAAAATAAATTGTTGTTTTTTCAATGTTATACTGAAAGCAGAGGTTTCAGTTTAAAACTGTAAAAGCGCTGTAATAAACTGTAAAAGTAGCTATTTTACAACTTATCACTGTAAAATTAGCAAATTTAAATGTAAGCATCATGAATGTAATCTTCATGAAAATGTTCTTCAGATATTCTGAAATAAAAAATGCAGTAAACTTCCGATTATCGCCGGTCGTATTATCAGCGGTTCGGATTATCCGCTAATGAAGTTTTAATCCAACATTAAAGAAGCACAAATATACAGGTATACTGCAATACAAGAAATACCTTTGTGCGTTAAGTTTTAATCCAACGTTAAAGAAGCACAAATATACAGGTATACTGCATACAAGAAATACCTTTGTGCGGTTGATGTGAAGTTTTAATCCAACGTTAAAGAAGCACAAATATACAGGTATACTGCAATACAAGAAATACCTTTGTGCGTTAATGTGAAGTTTTAATCCAACGTTAAAAAAGCACAAATATACAGGTATACTGTAATACAAGAAATACGTTTGTGCGATTGATGTGAAGCTTTAATCCAACGTTAAAGAAGCACAAATATACAGGTATACTGCATACAAGAAATACCTTTGTGCGTTAATGTGAAGTTTTAATTCAACGTTAAAGAAGCAGAAATATACAGGTATACTGCATACAAGAAATACCTTTTGTGCAGTTGATGTGAAGCTTTAATCCAACGTTAAAGAAGCACAAATATACAGGTATACTGCAATACAAGAAATACCTTTGTGCGTTAATGTGAAGTTTTAATCCAACGTTAAAAAAGCACAAATATACAGGTATACTGTAATACAAGAAATACGTTTGTGCGATTGATGTGAAGCTTTAATCCAACGTTAAAGAAGCACAAATATACAGGTATACTGCATACAAGAAATACCTTTGTGCGTTAATGTGAAGTTTTAATTCAACGTTAAAGAAGCAGAAATATACAGGTATACTGCATACAAGAAATACCTTTTGTGCAGTTGATGTGAAGCTTTAATCCAACGTTAAAGAAGCACAAATATACAGGTATACTGCATACAAGAAATACCTTTGTGCGTTAATGTGAAGTTTTAATCCAACGTTAAAGAAGCACAAATATACAGGTATACTGCATACAAGAAATACCTTTGTGTGGTTGATGTGAAGTTTTAATCCAACGTTAAAGAAGCACAAATATACAGGTATACTGTAATACAAGAAGTACCTTTGGGCGATTGATGTGAAGTTTTAATCCAAAGTTAAAGAAGCACAAATATACTGGTATTAGGTATACTGCAATGCTTCTTTAACGTTGGATTAAAACTTCACATCAATCGCACAAAGGTATTTCTTGTATTTATTTACCCGCTAGTCTTTCACTCTATTTTTTTTGCTCAGCCCTCCAACCTTTTTTACTTAAGAGAAACACTAAATTTTTGGAAGGTAAACAGGCTACAACAATCCAACTTTCTTTTCTTTTCCTCCTTCTTTTTTTCAGTTCAGATAGGCTGCTTAGCTTTAGCACCAACCTCCCCCCTCTCTTTCTTTTTTTTTTCTTTTTAATAAACGCTTAATGATCGTTTTTTAAATTTTCCGGGGAAAGTTTTCTTCAAAAATGCTCAAACAGAAATATATTATTCAATTAGGAAAAAAATATTTTTATTTATTTTTTATTTAATTCTTTCTTTCTTTTTTTTATTGATTAATTTTTCAGGTTTTAAGGTACTAATTGAGGGCTGGACAAAATCTATTTTCTGGGCGAATATGTTCCGCGGGCCGTAGGTTGGAGGCTCCTGCAGTAGACAACCGCTGCTGGAGATACCTATGTTTTGGGAGTGACAATCAAGATAAATAATTTTTGAAACAAATCCAAAATGCAGAACAATTTACAAAAATTAAACGAAGTTTAGGCGAAGTTTAAGCGAAGCTTAGGAGAAAATTTCTATTAGTTCTAAATAAAAAATAATAATGATAATAGATTATAAACTGAAGTTCTTTGTAATTTCTGTGGTAACAGCCATATGTAAATAACCATAATTTCCTCACCAAAAAGCTCTCCTTTTCTGAATGTGAAACTAGAAATGGAGTAATTCACCGAAATGATTTACGGAGCGACAAAGTTGATCCTTTCAGAAAAAGATTACGACACAAAATCAAATAATCTCCCCCTAGAAGAGCTTTCTTTATCTTTTGCTTAGAATTTTCTGGCTTCCGCTCGACATTGAATGCCCTTGATCAAACTCAATGGATTCAACCACCTTCATGTGTTTCGTTTCTACCATAGTAACCGCCACTATAAAATCACTGGATTTTAAAATCAGCCGCTTTTTAAAATCAAAGCTACAGGAACCGATTTCTTTAAATATCAAAACATATTCACTGCTTACGTTTTTACAGTATAATTATACTGGTAGCCGAGGTTCCAATCCAGTGAAATGCACAGTAATAAACTAAAACTAGCAATTTTAGTTTATTACTGTAAAGTTAGAAATTTTACAGGTTATTACCGTAAAATTTAGCAATATTGTACTTCAAAAACAACAATATAATACTGGCAGCCGAGATTCCAGTTTAAAACTGGAGAATGCACGGTAATAAACTAGAATTAGCAATTTTACAATTTATTACTGCAAAATTTAACATTTTTACAGTTTATTACCATAAAAGTAACTGTGTTATACTGTAAAAACAACATTCATTTTTTGCATAATAGTGTTTTGCATAACAGTCATAATTATGGTGAAAATTGCTACACACGTAATAAATTCCAAAGTTATGAAGCACCAAGAATTGAAAAAGTGTTTTGAACAACGAAGTAATCACGGTGGCAAATTCGCAGTCTTGAATATATGTGAGAAATGCACCTGTGATAGCATATTATGCACTTTGAAGCAAAGAGAAAGACAATGTTGAAAATTACAAGAACTTTTAAAAAACAAACAAACGGTACTGAATTTTTACTTTAAAATTGTGTTAATCAGGATCATTTGAAAATACAAAAATCAGATTAACTCAATTGTATTTTAAAACTATATACAAATACAGTAATTCATTATTCAATAGCAGTAAGCCAATACTTTAGGATCATTGAAAAAAAAAACAGCTTAACTTAATTGTATTTTAAAACTTTTAAAACTATATACAACTACAGTAATTCATTTCTTTTTAGATATAATTGAAATTTTTAAATATTTTTCTTTTTAGGTGTAGGTATGCCCAGGGGTGCCTACGGGGGGGGGGACTATGGCGCAACTCAAGTTGCGCCATCAAAATTTGGAGGGGGGGAACTAATTTATTTATTTATTAAAATTATTTATTAATTTATTTTTTTAATTTAAATTATTTACGGATTGTTTTAATAAAAATTATTTATTTATTTTTTTATTCTTTATTTATTTATTTATTTTGTATGTGTGCTTGGAATGTCTGGAAGGAAAAAAAAGCGATTCTATTCTGCACATTGTTCGAACTTTTAAAAAATTAATAATATATAAATAGTTATAATTTAAAAAAATAAACAAATAATATTAAAAAAGATAAATAAAATAAAAATAAAAAGCACAAGAGGGTTGTGATTTTTTTTTGAGGGGGGGGATTTGCAGCATTGAGATTAGGGGGGATGAGCACCCCTAGGTATGCTGGTTTATAAAATCAATCGCTTCATAACATCAAATGTCCTCAGAGCGAATGTGATTTTAATAAGCGGCGGGCACGGTACTTAAAGCCTAATTTTTACGTAGCTTACGCTGCAAAAAATGAACTGTTTTTTTTACAGTATAATACCGGCAACAGAGGTTCCAGTTCAAAACTGTAAAATGCACGGTAATAAACTTTAATTAGCAATTTTACTGTTTAGCAGGCCCGTCATTTAGAAGGGGCAGGGGGGGGTCAATTGCGACCCCCTGCCCCTCCTAATGACTTTGAGAAATCAATGTATTTACAAGTAAGTGGGCGTGGATTTTTTTATGTTTTCCGATGAAATTTCATTGTGTTTGTATAATTTGACCCCCCCCCCTGGAAAAACTTGAAATGACGGCCCTGCAGTTTAGTACTGTAAAAGTAGCAATTTTGCAGTTTATTACAGTAAAATTAGCAGTTTTTACAGTTTATTACTATATATATAAGGGAATGTGGGTGCGGGATAAAAGTGAAATAATTGAGATCCTCACGTTTTTTAAAATGATCATACAGTCGACGCTCGATATACCGACCATCTCCGTCCTCCAGAAAAAGGTCTTTGGAACGAGTGGTCGCTGTAAGAGGTAGGAAATAGAGTTTTTTGTGATGAAGTTGGGTTTTTCCCACAAGTCGTTGTATTGGGATAGTCTTAAAGCAAGTGGTCGTTATAACGAGCGTCAACTGTATTATACATTTCATCTGAAAACTAATGTTCAAAGAGAAAGAATAATTCATTTCGGAAGAAAAACTACATTGAAATATTATTTATCATCTTTGACAGTGAACTTGTACCTTAAAAAAGAAAAGAAGAAAATTTTCACTTCAAAAATCCATCGGGAGAAGTGAAAAATGGCATTTTTTACTTGCTTATTAAAAATATTTTTCATCAAATGAATCCAAATAAAGAAATGAAAGAATACATGAATAAATAATAAAACAATAAATGAATGAATGAATAAATAAATTAATTAAAACCTTAGAGGAAAAATGAGTGAATAAAACAGTGAATGAATAAGAAAATACGTGAATGAAAAAATAAATAAGTGAATCAATAAATGAAGGAATGTAAATGAATTAATTAATTAATAAATACTTAAGTGACGTGATAAATGAATGAATAAGTAAACGAAATGAACTATTTCATTTAGCCCGCGTGTGCACTTGACAAATAGTGTTAAATATTTAAAATCAAGCTACACCTACTATTAACTATAAGTACTCCACTGGACATCTGAAATTCACAATTTATACTTATAATATCAATTACAAAAACATTATATAAAACTACAATTTTATAATAATAAAAACTTCTTTGATAAAATCACAAAAATATTACAATACTGTCGTCCCCGCTTAATCGGGTCACGGATAAACGAATACACCTCTTATGCGAATAAAATATTTTGGAACCGATGCCATAGACGTAATGTTAAAGATCCCCGCTTAATCGAATACCCCGTTTAATCGAATAATATTTCTTGGAACCGACAGCATTCGTTTGGCCGACAAAACTTTCTCTTGGGCCGAAAATAGCTTACAGAACGGTTAGATTAGCCGTCTTTGGCGATTACCTCGATACCCTCAGTTTTTAATAATATTAGCTGGGTGACAAATTCTGAAAATGACTTGTATACATGCTTTGATCTTTAGAACAATTTATTGCTTGACTTGAAGCAACTTTATGTTTAAAAGCATAGATAAAAAATTAATAGATAGGTGGAACAGTAAACAAAAGGTATTTCACTTTGAGCCACATTCGCTTACATATATTTGAGAGAGTTCGTTTTAGAATTTTAGAGGAGTAAAAAGTGAAAAACTCTTGGTTACTTCCTTTACTAAGTAAAAGGAAGTAAAAAGGAACAACATTAATCAGGCCCATCATTTAGGGGGGGCACCCCCCGGCTTTGAGAAATCAATGTATTTACATATAAGTGGGCGTGGTTTTTGATGTTTTTCGGTGAAATTGCATTGTGTTTGGACCCTTTGCCCCCCCCCCCCCTTTAAAAACTTGAAATGACGTCCCTGACATTAATATGATTAATATAATTTTAAAATGAAAGTATTGTAGTTCTAAAAATAAATATCGAAAATATCATGATATTTTCAAATATACGCCGGATATATATCGACGAACCCTGGTATGAACGATTTTCTTATTTAATTTAAAAAATTTCGTTAGACTTACCCAAATGAGAATTTATGTAAAAAAACAACTACTGTTAAATTATACGCCGGATATATATCGACGAACCCTGGTATGAACGATTTTCTTATTTAATTTTAAAAATTTCGTTAGACTTACCCAAATGAGAATTTATGTAAAAAAACAACTACTGTTAAATTCGTTTTAAAAATTGCAATGACCCCTATTTATAGATATTTTTATGCGGACAATTTTATTAAAAATCGTAAATACTTCATTAAATTTAGCTAATCTTGGTTGTCGCATTTTGTGTTTTGAAAGAAAAGTTAACTACGTGGAAAAGTAGCATTAGGATTTAAAAATATCACATTTGAATGTTTCGTTACTTTAATACAAAAAATTTGATAACCAAAACCGCACGTCTCTGACATCATCTATTTCATCCTTACTATAGGGATGCACCGATTAATCGGCAGTACCGATTAATCGGGCACTTTGCCAATTATTAATGCTGCCAATTATTAATAATTGCCAATTATTGTATGCTGTTCAGTTTTGGTCTCCTTATTCCTTATCTGAAGAAAGACATTAATTTATTGGAAAGGGTACAAAGAAGGGCTACAAGGTTAGTAAATGGGTTTTCTAATTTAGACTATGATTCCAGACTTAGAATGCTTAATATGTATAGTCTTGAGCGAAGGAGAGCCAGAGGGGACATGATTCAGTTGTTTAAATTTATTAAAATGAATGATGTTACGGGGTTAGATTTTAGCACGGAAAGCAGGACAAGGGGTCATTGTTTTAAGCTGTTTAAATCTCAGGCTAATCTTGAAATTCGAAAAAAATACTATTTTAGCAGGGTAGTGGGAACTTGGAACAGCTTACCGGAAGAGGCGGTAAAGAGCAATGGAGTAGATGACTTTAAGAGGGCCATTGATCTTCATTGGGGTCTTTAATTTGACTAGGACCAGCCAAGTTGGGCCCAGAGCCTGCTGCTGGTCGCCACATTTGTATTTGTATTTGTATTAATAGTCGGCAAAAATTTTCCGGTTAATTTGTGGGAAAAATATTTTATTAATAATAATAATCTCTAAAGTATACTTTCACCAAGAAACTGAAGAATAATTTTATTAAGAATTAATAAATGTATTTTTCTGCAATCTTTGCTTACTATAACTTGTAGCGTGAAAAAGCACAGAGTAAAAATAAAGGAAATAATGCAAACTAAATGGAATATTAAAAGATTCCACTAACAGCGGATATTCATACGACACCGTTAGGAATAATTAAATTCCTGGACTTTAATATTGGAATGCAAAAACATGAGTATTTCATTTTATTTACAATCAGTCACATTTTAAATAAAATTACTTTAAGTACTTACGCAATGAACAAGAAACTACTATGAATCAATTATAAAAAAAGAAAAATATAAATTTCTGAAAACATAAGTATAACATGTAGTACGAAAGTGTTGTCAGTACAAACAAGCAAATAATTCAAAAAATGCAATATTTAAAAAAAAAATCCTCATAGTTAATATAATTTTTTTATTGAACTAATTTTCCTATTTTAAATAAATACACACATAGAAACAATGTTGCAACAATTTATCATGTGTAGATAATTCTCCTCTTAGCGAAGTGCTTTTTGGTAACCTCCAATTTTCACTAAGAATAAAAGTCTTGAATAAAATGACTACCAATAATTGAAAAATAATTTGAAATTAAGAGCACTCCCAAATTGAAATGATTTTAATTTTCATGTCTAGTTAAAATGATCAACAATGTGTTAATTATGCTATGTAATTTCATTAACAATAATATGAAAATTGGTTCAAAGAATTCGGATAATATTTTGAAATTTTTTTGGAAAAATTTGGAAAAATAAGGTCTTCTCCCAAAAAAAAATTAGCACTATATCTAAAATTGGAATTGCAAAAGAAAGGGGAAAAAACGGTGATGGTGCAATCAGTAGCATTAAAAATAATTATCCTAATCATTAATCGGCTCAGCCGATTGATCGGCCGACTATCAATACCCGATTGATCGGTAGTCGGTAATCTGCCAATTTGCTTATGGGTGCATCCCTAATCCTTACAAAATTTAATTTTCCGCAGAATTGATCACTCTCTAAAAATAACTAAGAGTACTTGAACAAACTCCGTGAAAAAACTCCAAACTTTATCTCTGCCTAAAATTTTGATGTTTAAAATTTCAGGAATTCAGCACCCCCATATTAATTCAAGTCCCGAGCTGCCACTGGATTTGGAATAGGGTGCAAACTGCTGGTTTTGTAGTTTTCTTCTCAAATCCCGTGGTTTGTGACATCCTTGTTTCGAATTCTCTCTCTTTTTTTTCATTGAATTTTTATTTAACTTACGATGTAAGTATATAATTCTAAAAATGCTAAACAATATGATAAATTCAAAATGTTTGAACATTTAAAACAAAATGTAGTCTAATTAAAATTTGTAAATGTGTAAGAAAAGAAATGATGCTTCCAAACTAATAAAATTTTAAGAAAACAAAAAAAGGTTCTACATTTTTTAGAATGCAAATCAATTTAGGTCCGTCATTTGGAATTTTCCCAGTGCAGGCGAAGGGTGCATACGCAAAGTAAATTATATTTAAAAATAAATAAACAGCAAAAACTACGCCCACTTTCATGTAAATGCATTGATTTCCAAAAGTCGGCAGGGGGAGGGGGCATTGACCCCCCCACCCCCAACAAAATCTCGACAATGCTTGATGCTTTGTATATAATGACTTCATGCACAGTTGATTAAACTTTCACTGAACTTCTGCAAATTATAACGCAACGCTATACTAACATTTTTAAATAGCACATACAAAAAGTGAAATGTAGGATCTCCAACCTTTCCGAACGGGTAATTGCGTACTCAATGTAAATAGCCCTTTACAAATTGAAAACCACTCTCACCTACATTTAAATACATTAACTTCGAAAGTTAGGAGAAGTTCTATTGCCCCCGCCCCCCCCACCCCCCTTGCGATTCGGTGCCGAAAACGCGCACTTTATTAAACTGAATAAAAAAATAAATTTGTTTAGGAGTGAGCAACATGTTTCAATTTCGTGAGTTCTGCCATTCGTCTTTACAATGTCACAAAATTGAAGCAAAATAATGACGCACGAACGGGTGTGTCTACATTAAAACCATCTGAAACGTGCGTTTTGAAAAAGACAGATCTTGTTTTTTTTTTTCTTCCTCGAGAAATAGAAACGCACTAAGAACAAGGTTCAGAGCGATGCACATTGTTTACGGGGGCACGTGCAAACGAAAAGGAGAGGACAGTTTTCATTTGCTCCCGAGCAGAATGTCTCACAGCACGAGTAACGCCACGCAGTCTTTACCTCACCGTCATTGTTACCCCATGCAACTGTCATTCTGTGGACACGTGCTCAGCAACACCGAAAACATGCACTGTTCACGTGAACACTGCTCGCCGATTGGCTGCGGCAGCCGTGCCCTCGAAACACCCAGAAACCCCATTGGCTGCTAGGTGTCATGCCCACATGCCCGACTCAAATCTTCTGTACACAATCCCAAAACCCTTGTTAATAAAACTCGCCGTCAAAGCGGGAAATAACTTTTTCTTGTCTCGTTGAATGTATATACATTTAACGGGAAATCTGATGTACTATGGCTAGTGTAACGTTTTCTCCTCCTTATACACCTCCTCATTTATTAACTGTAAGTACCCGGAAAGAAAATTAAATCAACTAATTTTGTTTGAATGTTTGATGTGCCTAAATAAAACTAGAAGGATGATTGCTTGTGCTCGGAAGAAGCACAAATAATCAAGCGATTTGTGCTAAATGTCAAAATAATTGACACTAGCACAAATCAGAAATAAAAATAAGCACTTTAAGTCTTCATAGACAATCGAAATTTCGATTCTTTTAGCTAATTTTAATATCCTTGTCTCTTAACTTTTTCTCTTTCAGCTTTTACTGAAATTTTTTGTAAACTTTCATTATAACTAAAATTTCTCCATTGATTGTATTTTTAATTCGTTAATTTTAGTTTATTTAATGAACTTGCAATGATATTTTAAAATTATAATTGAAAACTAATACGTTGTTATAATTTGTGTTTGCTCTGCATGCTAAACAGAAACTGTTTGATGGGATTTAATTTTAATTATAAATCGTTTGATGTTGCATTCAAATTATTAATTTCAGCATTTTTCGTTTTATATTCTTTCTAGCAGTTCTTTTAAAATATTAATAGCGATTTTATATTGGTTTGAAAAGTTCCAATGATTTACAATATATTATAATCCCATTTTTACCGTAGTTGAAAGTGGTGATGTAACATAAAATTAATCTTGTTATTTGACGACTATAAATTTTGTCTGTACCAATTTATATTCGTTCAAATTCTATTTTTTATTTTAATTCATTATATGTGTCAGTTTTATAAATTTCTGAATTTTGAATGAACTTAACAGAAAATGCTATTAAAAATATTAGCTCATAAAAAGTAAACAATGTATACTTCCCTTTATCCAGTACTGAAGGACAAGGTAACAACTGGAAACTCATAGCAGAGTAATATACTTCTGCCCTTGGTGCGTGCATAGTCCATTTATCCAGCTCTTAATCTTTCTTGGGTGTTTGTAACAGCTGAGATAAGAAATTAGATAAAGCTGTTTACCTAACTCTGATTTGGCATTTTGTAGTTGTAATTTATTTGCCCTAAACACTGAGATGGGTGTTATGGAACTTCTTGTTTATTTTATTATCACACAACAATGTTTACTTGATAAAGAATGTAGTGATAGCCTTTTTAATTTTTCCTAATATTTTTTTTCCATAAGGAATATTGTACCTCAGAATAGTGTCAAAAAAGGAACTTATTTCAACTAGAAGATAATTTTACAGCTCGATTTTCCAGTGATTAGGAAATTACTCAATAATTCAATTTGAAATTTGGGGTCACAAAAAGAAAAAAAAAAAACAATACATTGCTTACATTGAATTTTAATGTAAGTTTTAAAAATGTGTTAGAAAGATAAAAAGAATATGCAATAGACATAAACGTATAAGATGCCTTTGATTCGATTATTCTTCCTTTTTCATCCCTTCTTTATTTATTTTTTTAATACATGCAATGAAAAATATACATGTTTTAAACACCTTTTTAAAATAATTATGTATGTATAATAATGTAAAATTTATTAAAAAATATAAAGACTTCTGTATTCTAAAAACAAAATAATTTTGCTTTGTGAGATTTGAAAATTCTTTGCAGTTAGTTAAAGTTGAAGCTTTAAATTTTAAGCTTTCTTAAGGAAGTTAGATATTTGAATACACATTGTCTAAAATATTATGAAATTTTTGCTTACAAATAAATTTCCCGTAGCATTTTGTAAAAAGTGAGAATCATAGCGCTTTTAATCCTGAAAAATTTATTTTCATTAATAATACATTTTGAGGTGGATTTTGTCCAGAGCAGAAAATTTATGATTTTCTTCAAACAATTTTTAACTTGTATTGAAAAAAATGCATTATTTCATTTTATTGTAATTCAGCAGCTTTTTTGCCAGTTGAATTTTTCACATATTCTTAGAAATAATAATTTAGTTGTATAAGTTTTCCGATTTCATCTTTTTTTGCTAACATATTTTGCAGCATTATGATCACAAAATTATTTAAGAGAAAATCAACTGGTTTTATGCTAATTAAATATGATGATGTGTGTAAGTTTCTTTCTGACATTCTGGAAAGTCTTAATTTTATTATTGTACCTGTAGTAGGTTGGTTACATGCACACAAAAGTTCTATGAAAATAATAGGCAGTATTTTTTTTTCTAAAAATCATAACATTTTTATGAATAAATTACGTAGTTATTTATTTCTTGAAAATGGCACTAACTAATTATTTAGTATTGTAGAAAATATCTCAGTATCTAATCATATATAATCAAAAAACATTTATTATATGACTTTATAAACTTAAATGTACATTTCTATTGCTCAATATTGTGCAAGGCTAATTTTTAGCTCAAACCATTCTAAATAGACTATTGTTACTGTGATATAATTTATATATATTTTTTTTTTTTGTAATTTTCTTTCTCCTCTATTTTTCCTGTAGGAAAATCAATCATTTGATTATAAATCTACGTTAGAGCATCCAGATCTTGATGCTGTTGAAACGTTATTGTACATGAGGGGCCATCAGCTCACAAAGCATTCAAGAGAAGACAACCATACAGAACTTACTCCTTTCCATTCTGAAGATGAACTGGATGACATTAGTTCAAGGGCCCCACCTCAAGGGTCAGAATTGGCAAGGGTAATGTCTTTTTAAAATTTTTTTAAGTTATTCCATACTAAAACAGATAATGGATTTTTTCTAAATTATTTATTTTTATTTATATATTTTTTATCCTCCTACAATGATGGAATGGTGTGTGTGATCTGGTCACTTAGAGATTTAGCTTATATTTTTTGAACATGTGAAATTACTCTTTAACGTATTTTACAAGAGTAACAATAATTTGGTATAAGGGCCCAAAACCAACAAAGACCCATCAGGCCTGTCATTTCACATTTTTTCTGGGAACTGAAAGCATATTGCCAGTCCCTCTTATATGTCAATGCATTAATTTCTCAGGGTGGGAGGGGGGATGGGAGAGAGATTTGATTTTTAAAAAATAGAACGTTCGACATTTATTTAAAATGGCAACAAACATTCAAATCTCATGTCTTCAAACCCCAATGTCCCCCCCCCCCCTATTTTCTATGATGCTAATTTTTTATTTAAAACTCAAAGGGTAAAAATATGCTTGACTATTTTTGAGACATATTCCAATTTTCAATGTCTGAAATACATGTGTAGAAGAGGCTTTAAAAATGTCTCTGCCCTCACTAAATTTCTTAAACATGTACGTAAATGGAAAGTTCAATAATATATAAGAAATATAATTAAATATCTTTTTATCTTATTAATTTATCTTTTATTTTCTGGGAACATAAAACTATTTCCGAAATTTTTACCTCCCTCTAAAACATTATGTGAATGTAATTTTATACTATAATATTAACAAAACAGTTCAATTTTCTTTTAAATTAATTTTTTCAAATTTTAAAATGCAATTAGTAAGTTTTGAATATATTAGTGACATATCTTGATGGCATTTTATCAAGTCTATTGTTAAAAGGCAGGGAGTGTGTGGGGGGGGGGGGGGGAGTCATTGTATCTTTCTTTCCAGTTTTCATCTCAGTTTTTTAACTGTTTGTTATTATGAGTTAATTTTGAAGTTGCAATTTTATCAAACTTGATCATAGGTATAAATATGTAACATTACATAATTCCTATGTAATTTTAATGATTCAACATTTTTCTTCAAACAAAACCTCTTTTTTTAAGACTTTATAAGAGAGAGAAACAAAAAAATTTTTTTAAAATAATATTTGAAGATTTTTGACAGTTAATTGCACCAAAACTATAAATAAATAAACAGGCAATTTCCACTTTGTGATCTCTTTGTTTACCAGAAGGTAATTAAAAGCACCACAGGTGTTTATTTCAAATAATATTGAGACAGCAGATCCCAGAAATATATTACAAATAATTTTGGAATAAATTCTGTAACAAATCCTTTTGTAGTCTAATTTAAATTCTAACCATTGAAAATTCTTTCTGGGTATCAATGTCATCTTCCTTTTGTTTTCTTCTGTTTATTGCTGCACAGATAAGGGATTTTTTTTTTTCATTTTACTTTTTAGTATGTTAGTGTTTAGTATGTTGCTGATCAATGTAATATTTTTTCAATATATTAATGTGAATATTTATTTTCATTTACAGTTGCTACTCACAAATACTCCTCCATCATCCCCAGTTTCTTCAATAACTGGAATGCCTGTCTCAGTGATTGTGAAAGCTCCTCCTAGTAACTCAAACCTGGACTCTGTTAAAAGAAAGTTATCACAGTCATTACCCACAGAATCAAGTAAGCGAATCATTGCCGAAGAGGAACCTGCAGTAGTTGAAAGTAGAATTATTGCTCCTGTTGTGGTAACAAAGGCAACTCCTGTTGCCACTGTTTATCCTTTTAGAACTGTGGACACTTTCCCTTGCGCTACTACTTACGTTACTTCAGCTGCAAAGCCTGTGGCAATTGCACCAAAGTTATCCAGTCCTACTGTTATCATTCCAACAGTCGCAAACTTGAATCAATGTACAGCAGCTTCCTCACAAACTTTAATCCTCACACATGTACCTCAAGCCTCACAGAGAAGTATGCTGCCTGCAGCACCTACAAGTTCCTCTATGGTACAGTTAGTAGTCACATCTTCACCTTCCCTAGTCAGTAATGTTTTAACATATTCTGTTAAAGATCGTCAAAGACTTATTGCTCCTGCTCCCATTGTTCTATCAACTCCTTCAAAAACCTGTGATACATCAAATGATCAACGCAAAAGAACTTATCAGTGCAATTTTCCCAAGTGTTTAAAGACCTATTTTAAAAGCTCCCATCTGAAGGCTCATTTTAGAACACACACAGGTATGTAAAATTCTGTAATTTTAAGTTATTTTAAATTTTCTTTTTAGAAGAATTGCTGAAAAAATTAGACAATTTTATTCCCCTCTTTCTCCCTCTCTCTCTCGTCCCCTAAAAATTACTTAGTTATACATATTTTTATTTATAAGTACGCAATTTATATACATAGATTTTTTTTTCTTTCTATAAGTAGGGAGGACAGACTGAAGGAACTGTCATCTAAGGTCTTAATTATTTCTTTCTGAATTTATTCCCTGTCTATCAAATTGAGGGTAATGATTTACATACATTTTGTGCTTTTATAAGATGATCTAGTTAAATCTTAACTCTTTGTTACCCCCACCCCCTCCCTTTCTTTAAATACAAAAAATCTTCTTTTAAATGCGGTTGGGCCCAGGGCCTATTGCTGGTCGTCACATTTGTATTTGTATTAAATTTTCGGTACTATTCTTAGATTGTTCATTTCTTCCCATAGTACATTTTAGTAGTTTAGGACTTTGTCTTTTGAACTTGGTTAGCTGAGTTGTTTTTCTGCCTTCAAAAATTTCTCATAAATTTTCTAGAAACAAAATGTACTTTATGTTATCTTTTGAAAAATTATCATAAAAATGGAACAAAAATTGTTTTCTTGTTGCTATGCAGACTTATTTGCTTTAAATGTGACTGGTGGTGCCACCTATTGATATTATACAATAGTAGACTGTGCAAAATCGATTAATATTTTTACTAATTTTAAAATTTCTGAACAAGATTGTGCGGTTCAACAAGCAATAAATATTTTATCAAATTCTTGAAACTTACAAAAGTATAGAATTGTAATTTTTTGTCTTGTTGTTAAGTGGGAAGAATTATCTTCTAATGTGACAGGTGGCGTCATCTATTGATGTCACTGGATATTTAAACATGAAACCACCTGTTACATCAGTATCATTTTTGAATAACCATAAATAAATTTTCAGTAAATACTTTTTTCATTACTCAAAAATATCTTATGAAGTATGTAAAAACAATTCTTTATTTATTTATTCTTTTTTTTTTTTTTGCATTAGTTTTTTTGTAAAATATATTTTAGCCAGGGTTCAAAAGTATCCTATATTTTCAATCAGCGCAAACTAAAATCTTAATGCATCCGCAAATTATTGTTTGTTAATTTTCTAATATTGTGATTTTAATCTATGGGCTTAAAGTTAGTGTTTCTTTCATTTTTTACATCTAAATATACACATTTCACGTAAAACTTACATACTCTAAATGGTAGTTTAATATGAATGCTACTTAGTCATTAGCAAAATCTTACAATTTAATGTTATAAAATCAAAATTTAGCTTAACTTTTTTGGTATAGGCTATTATATTAAATGTTAACTATTATATTTATATGCTTTGTAAAACTGATTACATCTATATATGTGCCCTGTAAAAATCAGAGAAAAACATCACAATATCACTATATTATAGTGTACAGTTAAAATATGAAAAATGTATTGAAAACCATTGTAGCATTTGTGTAAATTATTGATTATTGTAGTATGTAATATTTATGTGTGTCAGTTTAATTAATGTTTTACTTTAAACTCCTACGGATATTAACTGAGTTACATTGGCATTAGCTGCTATACTCTTTTTTTTTAGCTGTTTTTATTTGCTCATGTAACTAAATATTTAAAAAAATATGCATTTGTCAGTGAACAGTCATAAGATATTTTCCCTTTTTTTAAAGCCAAAGTTTAATATTTAACTGGGCATAATTAATCAATATTAAAATTGTCATATAATAATGATTTTATTAATGTAAAATAAAAGAGGAATATTAAATTACTTTATTATATTAACAATAATGCATCATATAAATATAGTTTATTACTTTTTAATTATTTTCATTAAAAATTAACAGTGTTAATATTATTGATAAAATTTTACATTGCATTGTACTGCAGTTCTAAAAATAAATTTCAAAATATCATGATATATATTAGCAAACCCTGATTTTAGCAATATTGACTTTGATACTTTTGCTTATTGAAATAAAAATGTTGGTTTGGTACTTAATGTATTTTTCTTTTATTTAGGTGAGAAGCCTTTTGCTTGTACTTGGGACAATTGCAACAGGAAATTCTCTCGATCTGATGAACTTTCTCGCCATAAGCGTACACACACTGGAGAGAAAAAATTTGTGTGCCCTGTCTGTAACAGAAAGTTTATGCGCAGTGATCACTTAGCTAAGCATGTGAAACGTCACACAACTGGTAGACTTTCAAATATCAAATATTCAAAGGGATTTATGCAAAAATCTGATGGAATAGCAGATATTATCTCTGAACATTGTTCTATATCACTTGCACCATCTGTTCTCCAAGTAATTATTCCTGCTACTCAATAAATTATGTTTAAAACATTCTAAAGTTATAAATCTTTCTATGGTTATTCCCAAACATGAAAATGTTTTACCTAACATTACATTTCAAAAATACTTTGCACAATTTAAATATTGTAATGCAGGTTTATTTCATATTCAAGATGTTCTTATTGCGCAATTTAATTACATTTATTTTACATTGACACTTAAGTATTAAAAAAAAAATATCTATGCATAATTATTTTTAAAAAAATGCATATTATTGTGAAATGTACTACATTATTATCATTTATATTGAAATAACTGAATATTTTCGTTGCATATTGTATAAAATTTAAATATTCAAATCCCACTTCTGAAAATTGTGAGAAAAAACGTCACACTTTTTTTAAAAATTAATTTCAGGACAAAAAATATTTCATCATTGTAAAAAAAAACTTTGAATGTTTGAAAACATTTCTTAGATTTAAGCACATATATCTGTTATAGACTAAATAAATTTTCAATGCTAAAAAAAAGAATTGAAAACTTTTATATATGAAGTTTATACTAAAAATTTCTTGTGTTACATATTCACCTTACAGAACCTACTGTTCTGATGTCTGATTTACAAGTTATATCTTATGTTTAGAAAATATTGATTTAAAGAATGAAAAGATTTATCTGAAAATTCAATCCATATATTTAGTTCATCAAAAAAACTACATTTTAATGAATGAAAAAATATTTATTTTTCATCCTCTTTTAAACATCCACATTGCTTAGCATTCATATAGCTCAATCAAAGCATCATTTTTTCTCTGTTTCTAAAAGTTATATGAACCATCATCATTCATTGAATGAAAGTATATTCCCATATCATTCATGCTTTGTTATATGTGTATATTTCTAACTTTATGTGTATAATATATGTACATATATATGTAATACATGTCTTTATACTATGTGATATTCTGTGATTCTTCAAGAATGAGTAATAATATCATAAAATATTTTTTTTTTTTTTTTTTTTTTTGCGTATATCCTAAAAGGTCATTGTTATTTAAATTTTTGATTCGAAGTCTATGACAACTGGAAAAAAGATTTTTACCTTTCAAAAATGACTAAGTATAGTAATCAGTATAGTTTTATTATTTCATTATAGTTCATGTCTTGGTACATTTTTACCATTCTCCAAAATCTATCCCTTTTAATGTTGATACTTTATTAATGATTTTACTAGTCATTTTTCAAAGTTTTTTTTTTCCAATCAATATTCTATAGACCTCTAAAAGTATACTAGTTAAGTCATATGAAAATGTTTATACTTCCAAATACAATTTACTATGCAATCTTGCTACTATCCTTCCAAAACTTATGCTTTTGTTTGAAATTTTTTTAATTAGATTGAAAATATATAAATTAACTTTACCTGCTTTTGTAAAAGCTTATATGAGTATTATATTAAAGACATTCTGCGGTTACTTATTCTCATGAATCTATAATTTCAATGTTTATAATATTTTTGCTGCATTCTTGACTATGTGCTTAATATAATTTATTTAAATTTTATGATATGGAGAAAATGAAACCTGTGATACTCTCTTACCGGTACTTCATTGTAGCTGTGCTTAATTTTATTGTTTCTACCACTTATTTCAAAGAGTTTTGTCTACTAATGGCAATTTATTCATGTGATATGAATAAATACTATTTTATGCTAAAAGCTGTACAGAGAAGTTATATGCTGATTTGTCAGTTATGTAGATAAATTTATGAAGGAAAAAAAGAAGAAAAATGGGGAAAATGTTTCCTATTTAACTTTAGAATTTTTGTGCATTTTCTATTATTTGTCTGTGGTAGAACAAAGTATATATTGTCATTTGAATAAATATTTATTAACCTATTTGTGGTCTTTGTTAATCTCGTTTTACACAAAAAGAGAAAAGACATTTTAAACATAAGTTTTAACTTGCTATCTTATAGCAAAGTTAAATACTTGCTGTTCATTACACTTTATGCAATAGTTTTATCTGCAATATACAAAATAAAGTTGTTATCAAGTTCATCATTTTTAAAACTTAACAATAAGCATAGTTACAGAAAAATTAGGCTGACACACCTGGCCATATCTTGATTCTAGAACTCCTCTTTGAAACGGGTATATGCCCTTGAAATTTTTTTGTAAACATAGCAAAGTCATTTTGTCAGTAGTAACTTGTGAAATAGAGATTCACCACTTTTGTTTGCTACAGGAGTGATTTTGAATTTGAAAGTCAGTGGAAAAGAATACATTTAAATCTCTAAACCCACTGGTTTTGAATTCAAGGGTATGTAATATCGTACTGTGGATGCTGGTTAATTGAATAAGCCGCTTTAATAAAACAATTTGCCTAAAGTAGAATGAGATCCAGCTTTATTGAATTAGCTGCTTTATCGAAACAAAACTGTTAAGAACAAACGTGATTCATGCAGTCAGTGACCACTGTAATTCTTTCAAATTCTTCTGTAATTAAATCAATAATTTTTAAAAAATTAAGCTGTTTAAATTGAAGAAGCTAATTGGTATTATGGATTTCATTTTCAGCTTACAATAAGAAATTTAAGATGAAAAAAAAAACATAGGTTTCTTTTGTGTGGAAACAATAATATTAAAGGAAACTAAAATATAATCCAAACTGCATC
>JAXGGA010012332.1:0-39117 GCA_038373865.1 Uloborus plumipes | reverse complement strand
CTATAAATTTCAGTAATTATAGCATACTATGTATAATTACTGTACAAATTTTTATGAACGTACCACTCTTACTTCCGAAGATATGAAACATTTTTTTAAAAACGGCAATTTTATTTGAAGGGTTTTCGCTCAGAACACGCAGAGTTTTTGATCAAACCTTATCAAAACTTCAGGAAAGATGACAAAATACAACAGAAAGAACATACTAAAACGGTAAATAAAAATATTAAAAATACGATGAGATATGAACGTTAAAAGGAAATAATTTTTCACGGCGCATGCGCGAACGACAGAAATTTATAACTACAAAAATATTGTAGCTTGGTTTATACTGCATCTTATAAAAAAAGTTCCAGTTGAATATCGTAAAAATTGAAAAAGATATCAGCGATCTAGTGAGCTGTAATTCATTCATTCGCAGACAATACATAAATGGCGAGGGGTTGTCCACAAATAGTGTGGTGACAATCGAGCATTTTTTTCAATGTTGAATTGTATACAGTTTGAAAATTTATATTCTGCATAGAAGTCACATTTCGCCTTTTCGGCCAAAAAGACCTTTTACGTTGGTGGCCAAAAGTTATCCGGACACCCCTGAAACGTTGGTTTTAAACGATGACGAAATAACCTTTAATTTAAAAATAGCTCTTTGTGGACAGACCCTCACTGTTTATGTATTGTCTGCGAATGAATGAAATTCAGCTCACTAGATCGCTGATATCTTTTTCAATTTTCATGATATTCAACTGGAACTTTTTTTATAAGATGCAGTATAAATCAGGGTACAATATTTTTGTAGTTATAAATTTCTGTCGTTCGCGCATGCGCCGTGAAAAATTATTTCCTTTTAACGTTCATATCTCATTGTATTTTTAATATTTTTATTTACCGTTTTAGTATGTTCTTTCTGTTGTATTTTGTCATCTTTCCTGAAGTTTTGATAAGGTTTGATCAAAAACTCTGCGTGTTCTGAGCGAAAACCCTTCAAATAAAATTGCCGTTTTTTAAAAAATGTTTCATATCTTCGGAAGTAAGAGTGGTACGTTCATAAAAATTTGTACAGTAATTATACATAGTATGCTAATTAATTACTGAAATTTATAGCTTATTTCGAGCTATTTTCGAAGAGTTATGGTCAAAATGCGGTTTTTCTTTCAACCCCCTTTCTTGTCATCCCCCAAATGCAAGGGTAATTTAATTTCAACTGGGAAATGTTCGCTGAAGCCTATATTTTGTATGACTAAAGTTAAGGAACAATTGATCACTTATTTCTCGAGCTATATGTAAAAATGTGAATTTTTGAAAGTGTCCGGATACTTTTGGCCACCTAGTGTAGCTCAAATAATTGCTGAATTATGCGAGTTGAAATTCCAGTCAAATTTCTATTTTCTCAATTTTTTCTCAGTTTCAAAGGGCAATATCTCAAAAGGGTCATCTTGAATTTCAATTTTCATTACATCATTGGAAAGAACACATTTTTTTAAACTAAAAAACGTTATTTTTATTTTTGAGACAAACTAGTTTCAAGGGATATTGCAGATCAAAAATATGTACGTCATTCAACGTGAAATCAAAGAAAAAAGACATAGACATCAAAAAATGATGTCAATTTGTTCTATTAAAATTTACAGGAGCTATTGTACTTATATTCTGCTGAAAAACCCTTTTTTAGATATTTTTGAACTTTAGTTTTTGTGTGCGCATCCGTAAAAACTCAAGAAATGGCAAAAAATGAAGTTTCATTTTTAACAAAAATAATTATCTTCGTATTGCTGCTATAATTGCTTGAGTCTTTTCCTATGTCTTATTTTTAATCTCTTGAAACAGAATTTCGGATGATATGTCACTTAGCAAGGTGTCATTAATATTTTAAATTCATAAAAAGCATTGTTTCTTTTTTCAAAAAAATAAAAATAAAAATAATTAATAAATGAGTTAAATAATAAATAAAACAGTTAATATGGTGTGTACGTGATAAAAAATATGTATAATGGGACTGCAAAGCCATTATTCTAAAAAGCGATAACGAAAGTTTTCGATAGAGTTGAATATTGCAATTATTTCCACCATGTAAATGATAACAATAGTAATTAAAAATATGATTAGTAGTAATAAAAATCCATTCTTTATACTGCAGAGGATGTGCCTAGATATTCAGCCTATGATTGCAATTAGCCCATAAACAAAAATGATGAAAAATGGGAAAATGCTTTTTATGACCTTGAAACATTAATGTCCTACAACTTTGCCAAGTGACATATCATCCGAAATTCTGTTTCAAGAGTTTAAAAATAACACATAGGAAAAGACTAAGATCTTATAGCAGCTATAAGAAGATAATTACTTTTGTTAAAAACGAAACTTTATTTTTGCCATTTCTTGAGTTTTACGGATGCGCACAAAAAAACTAAAGTTCAAAAATATCTAAAAAAGGGTTTTTTCATCAGAACATAAGTACAATAGCTCCTGTAAATTTTAATAAAACAAATTGACGTCAACTTTTGATGTCTATGTCTTTTTTCTTTGATTTCACGTTGAATGACGTACATATTTTTGATCTGCAATATCCCCTTGAAACTAGTTTGTCTCAAAAATAAAAATAACGTTTTTTAGTTAAAAAAATGTGTTCTTTCCAATGACGTAAAGAAAATTGAAATTCAACATGACCCTTTTGAGATATTGCCCTTTGAAATTGAGACAAAATTGAGGAAAAATAAATTTGACTGGAATTTGAACTAGCATAATTCAGCAATTATTTGAGCTATCAAGATGCCACTTACACACCTTTCGGAGGAACTATCAGGCTACAAACGAGGAAAGAATTAGCTTCAGAAAGTCATTCTTTCAGCAGATACAAGCTGATAACGTATGGTAAAATTTTGCCAAAATACGATTTTTTACCAACTTTGGCAGCAAATTGCAAAAAATCTGCAGTGCATTGAGCTTTTGTTGCTCCAGTAGGCTATTCATCCCTAAACAGTGATCATAATCACCAAATTTGAGCCTGATAATTGTCTTGGGTCGCGGGCAATAAAAGCACAAACTTGACGATTTGGTCATTTTTTCCAAGACACGAAAAAGAGGCCTTTGTAAAATAATTTTTATTGGCTAAACCATAAAGCTTATAGAGCTATTATTTGGTATGGCTTCTTGCAAGTCTTATATGTACATCCAAAAAAAATTTCATCAAAATCGGAGGGGGTCGAGTGGGGACGCCTCGTACACTTGACCCATATAACAAATTGGCTACTACAAATATTAGGATCATTTCCCAATTAGAGTCAGAAATAAGCGGTCATTAGTCGCATTTTGAAATCACAAATTTTAATTTGATGCCTAGATTTCCAAAGCACTGAATTATTAATTTCCAAAGCAAGGTTCCAAGTTTGACGCGTAAATTTTTGGATCGCATCAAAGCTTTTCTTTCCTGACCCATCGTGATTGAAACCTTCGAAAGACGCGAAAAGAAGACATTTTTTAAAGTAATTTCAAAATGTAATCAATTTTGTTTTTGAAAAAAATCCTTTTCTTCTATATATTTTAGTTATGATTATTATTTTTTGTAAATAATGCAAATACCAATATGTAGCATTTCTATTTCCGAAGGACTTATAAAAATCTTCTCTGTGCTGTAGTTGGAGGGGGGGGGGGTTATTGTAAAAGTAAAGCAAATATAAAGTAGATGGGTTTCAAACCGCCATTTCTTTTGGTGGGTCGCCGCAAGGTAAGTTCCTCCAAACTTTTTTCCTACAATTACATCACTGTATATGATGATACGTATACACGTACATTTGATTCGATTCATTTAAAATGGCACATAGATTACTCATTTTAACTCCCTGAAACGTATCCAAGGCATCATCATGGCGCCTAAATTTAAATTCTTAAATTTAATGCTGTCCCTATCGCCATCAGTGCTTTCAAATGAAAATATATCCTTGTTCCACACTTAGTGTTTCATTGCACAAATCAGATGATGTTTTTAAATTGCAAACGTAGTTTCTTTAAAAAAAAGTTTATCTAGTTCGAAGACAATGAATGCGCTTTTATACGTTGTGACATGTTCAGCGCCGAGAAAAGGCCATGCCAACCTAGTCAGAAACTAGGGGCTCGAAACGGAGCAGGAGTGGTATTACTTTCATTTATTTATTTGAGAGGAGACGCGCCGACCAAACTGATACGAAGCTTGACTTGGCTCCCAGGTGGCCCTGAACATGTTACCTAGAATAGTTCTGTACGAGTTTTCCTGGTTTCCTTCAATTCAATTCACAAATAGGTAAACACGAAAAAAAAAATCGTTTGTCTCAGTGTTGTGGAATAAGATTCTTGAGTCATTAAATTAGGGTTCAATAACATTTAGGACAGTAAGTCTGAGCTATCTGTGGGGCCCTCTTGAATTGTGCAATCAAATTCACGGAGTTGGTATTTTCTCCACTTTTGGGAGGTGGCAGACATTGGAAAAAATGAGAAAAAGCACTTTCTTTCCATCACAATTGGACACGAACAATTGGAACAGTGATGTAATTGAATTGTTTAATTCAATTACATTATTACAAGTACTAATATTAAATTAAAAAAAAACGACTCTAATTGCCGACCTCGTATAAAATGAACTCCTCGGATCAGAAAGCATTTTAAATTTGAATATGTTTAATTGTTTTCCAAAGGACACGGTAAACATAGAAAACAGAGGATAACCCTTACTAGTAAAATTTGCTATTCGCTAAAGCAGAATAAAGAGGGGACATTGAAAATCCTTTTGAGTCCTCCTTAGTCCGAAAAAAATACAGTATCGCAGTCTGAACCATGAACTCCCCCCCCCCCCAACATTTGCCTGATTATTGACTGCAGTACAATGATGCTGTAAACAAACAATATTGCACCTTTATTTCACTCGTGCCATATGCATATCGAACACCGAGAATGAAAGGGGCACATTTTTTTAGTCTGGGAATTTTTTAACCGACTTCAAAAAAGGAGGAGGTTCTCAATTCAAAGCGTATACTTTTTTTTTTGTTTGTTCGCACATAGCATCTGATCTACTGAACCGATTTGGACGATTTTTATTTTAATCGATAGGAGATGATGTAACTTAGGTACCATGTACTCATATGACGATATTTGTTCACTAGAAAAAAAGTTATGATCGAAAAACTAACATTTCATGTCATTTAAAACAATATGTGCTATCGTAAATTCTTACTGCAATGAGCGACCCGATGGTCAAGTGGTTAGCGCGTCGGGTTGAAGTTCCTGATGGAATGAGATCGAGTCCAGGTCTGCAAGGATTTTTCTGAACGGCCACATGTTTTTTTTTTTTTTTTTGAATGATTTTAATGATTGTAATGTCCTTATGCAAGTACATCCCCCCATGCGGATCTACCCCATATTTTTTTTATAGTACAAAATGACAGTTTTGGTCGGATCTTTGTCGAAATTGGCAATGGGGTCCTTCGATGCTGTAGAATTTTGTTATGGACGTTTGCGCCATTTTTGGGAGCTTTGAAGCGATTGTGGCATTGTGGCAATAAATGGTTTTTGATTTGCGGCACTTATATTATTTTTTCAAAAATTATATACACAATCAATTATAAAATGTTAATTTTTGTACCTTTATAAAATTATGTATTTTATACCTTGCATTTATGTCAAATTCAAGGTAAAATTAAAAGTCAAAAGTTCTGAAGATGATAAATATATGTTAAAAATTAAAGTTTCTATTTTTTGTGATTTTTATATTGGTTGCGACCAAAAACATCATTACAAACAAATAAAATGTATCAAACACCATGAGTGTTGAGTCATTAGGCAAAATCTGCTGTGTAATGTTTTTTCGCACTGCGAGGGGGAAGGGTTTGAACGACCATTAAAGTGACACAAATTTAAAAAAAATTAGGTTCTGATTTGTGGTGTTTGAAAAAAGCTAAAGAGTCCACTTTAGTTGAAAATTATTTTGCATGAAATGCAAAAACTTGAGCTAATTTTCCAAGTCTTACTCTAACCCCTTCCCCCTCGCACATAACATCTGATCTACTGAACCGATTTGGACGATTTTTTTAAATCGATAGGAGATGGTTAACTTAGGTACAATGTATTCATATGACGATATTTGTTCACTAGAAAAAAAGTTATGACCGAAAAACTAAAATTTCATGTTATTTAAAACAATATGTGCTATCGTAAATCCTTACTTCAATGAGCGACCCGAAGGTCAAGTGGTTAAACGCGTCGGGTTGAAGTTCCTGATGGAATGAGATTGAGTCCAGGTCTGCAAGGATTTTTTTGAACAGCTGCATGGTTTTTAACTATATTTTGATTATTTCAAGTGCATTTACACTAAAAAGAATGAAATAAAATATTTTTGGAGAAAAAAAAATAGAACCGACTTCAGTTGAAAATTGCTCTAAAAAGTAAAAAATAATTTTTTTCTTTGAACACCATCGAAACTGCTTTTAAACATAAGTTTTGAAGTCGGTGCAAAAACAATGTATAGAACCATACGCAACTACAATTCAACTATAAATATAAATTTTAATGGATTCATTTCATTGATTACCACACATTCGTGTAATGGTACAAATATTCTGCTTTTAATTTTCAATGGTTTCTCTGAAAAAATGTTGGCAAAATATGGTTAAATATCATTTTACCTATCGTTTTTGCGCCGACTTCAAAACTTATGTTTAAAAGTAGTTTCGATGGTGTTCAAAGAAAAAAATTATTTTTTACTTTTTAGAGCAATTTTCAAGTGAAGTCGGTTCTATTTTTTTTTCTCCAAAAATATTTTATTCGAATCCAATTTAAAAAGTGCCTCTTTCATTCTCGATCTGCACGTAACCCATAACTATACTTTGAGCTTTAATTAAGTCTATACGGGCTTTAATTAAATCAGGACATGATTACCCCCCCCCTCAGAAAAAAAAATAAACGCCAATCAAACATGAGTCAGGTTTTTTTGCAGAGTAAAAAGTAAGTGAAATTTAAACTTTTTTAGCTGTAATAAATCAATAAACATCAATAATTTAATTAATTAAAACTTAGGATATCGTTGCCAACAACATCGAGTGAACTTAAAGATAAATAAATGAATGCTTTTCTCATCTATATTTTTATTTTTCTTAATGGATAAAAGCAAGTTGTTTTTAATGTCAGTTCTAAACGAAGAATTGACAGGGTTAATTGGTAATGAATAATTTTTCTGCTACATTAATGCAAGCAATTGTAACATTCAAAATAATCCAATGTTGTTATGCCTTGCGCTAAGCTAGGAGTTTCCCAAACTGGGCATCGTAAGGATAGAAGTATTTTATTAAGATTTCAGATCATATAAGGGTGAATATCAGGAAAAGTGCTAATTTAAGTCACAAATGAATTTCTCAAGCACTTCCAAATAAAAACCAAACAATTTTCTTTTTTCGTACAGTAAACTGCGTCGCACATACAATCCATGACAAACATTTCCGGTTTTACTTTAATTTGTGACAATAGAACTCTTTTTATTGCCTCAAATGTCATGTCGGCAGCGCGCAGTCCAATCGTAAAGTTAAAAAAAATCCTGTGGATTATAAAACATCGCAGCAGAAACAAATACAAAATTAAATAACGTGTTTTATGTTCATCTATGACGATTAACTCTTGTGCTTTAGATAAAATGAATTTAGATCGATAAAAAAGCAATTTCTGCTTGTCACAAGTTTTACAACATGACAAGTGAGCCAACTTCCGGAATGAAAATATCTAGACAAAGCATTTTTTGGTGCCAAAAAATTACACTGGGTGAAGCTCTTATATGTGATGTTTCAGTTTCGATAGAAAATTTTCACTTCGGCTGCATTGAATTACAGGTAAGATTTTTTCAATCTTGACTTTTCTGTTTCTACTAAATGAAGTGTCATGTCGACAGCGGAAATTAAGACACAAAATAAATTAATGTTTCAATCTATTTTTGCATAATGGAAAAGAAACCTATTGCCCTGTACATAATAAGGTGTTTTTATTTTCAAATCTTTTATTAGGGATGTTCAGCTATCATATTGCGGGAAATTTGTCATGTCGGCAGCGCCGAAGTAGAAGATATTTGTTACGAAACTGATGCGTGCGTTACCGATGTTTTTTCGCAATTCTTTCTTCGTGTTATGAGTTGAGTTTTAAAGAACAAAGATAATTTCAAGTGCATCATCAAATTTTCCATTATTGGAAGCAGTTTATTTATTGTTTTTTTAAATGCTTTAAAAGCAATAGTTTTTCCGCAAAACTTTACTTTTCAAACAAAATTGCCATTTCCCCCCCCCCTCTTTTTTTTACATCAATATTCAGACCTTCGTTCGTAACTACTGCACCCAAAATATAATTTTGCTTTAAAATGGAAAATTTAAGAACAGTTTAGTGCAAATCTCCCCCCCCCCCCCCGCCATACTCTGACTGTCTTGAGCTAATTTCGTTTTTTAAAGATTGTGTTAAGAATTTTATTTTATTTTGATTGTTTAACTATTAACCTATTTATCTGTTTGAAAAAAACTTTGTCGCTCTAATTTAAACTTTAACTAACTTTTAATTAGTCTCCAATCTTATTTATGAAACAAAAAAGCGTTCAGGATCAGGCTGTGTAAGTATTATTATATTCTAAGTTATAATTACTTTCTTTTAAAACATAAAAGGTAGTGAATGTATTTACTTTTGTACACTAAGTATGAAATCTGTAATATTTATCAGATCGGTAGCATTCTCATCATGCCGGTAACGCTCAAAGAGAACCCCCCTAAATTGGGAGTAAATGTTCACCTTGACCATGCCCCTAATTTTTAAAAAAAATTGTTACTAATGTGTATTTGAAATACCCTATTAATTTTATTTTCTGAGTATCTTTCAAAATTGAAAATTTCCATGGTCAAATTGGCACTTTTCCTGATATTCACCCATAACTCATAGAATAAACATTGATTCAAATCCTTGCGTTTTAAGGAGTGAAGAAATCATTTGCATTAAACTAAGTTTAGTTGACGGCCTTTCGTAGAGTTTTTTTTTTTTTTTTGTATCGGCTGCTCATTTTGAAGATTTAAAAAACAATGCACAAAAATGAAATCAAATACAGCATAGGATTTAAACTATTGGAACAAAATTAAAAATTATATTTTTATCCACATGTGACACAACAACATACGCAAGCAAAGTCATGTAGCGGAACTCAAAAAGAAAAGGTAGTCAGTCTCCGAAGTTTGAATCTGTTCACCCGAAAGAGACAGAAATGCTTCTTTACTCATTGAACTCTTTGTTACTGCCATCCCCTCCCTCCAACTCCAAACATGTGTTTTTTATTGCCCTGAAGACGAACTCTCCGCTGAGTAACGACTTCCCCCTGACCCCCTACTGGCCCACTGATTGTCTCCGACCGGAGGCGTGGTTTACGCGAAAACTCCTCGCTTTTTACAAATTTTCTCCGTTTTTAATTCGATATTACTCTTATTCTAATCTAGGTACGATTAAGTAAAAAGTATCCCTGAAAAGCCTAAACATTCAAAAATTACGCGTTGTTTTTCATTTTGAGCTAATATTTCATCTTAGATATTTATGAAGCATGGGCGCCCATAAGGGGGGGCAAGGGGGGGCTCGAGCCCCCCCTTGGAAATTAGTACTTTTTCTGCTTTTAGTACTATTTATTCAGAAAAAGTATAAAAACATTTTTTTCTTCACCCATTAATGAATGAGTTATCAAAAATGCCAAATTTTAATAACTCTAATGTGCACTGAAATCGCTTTCAGAATTATAACATTGCGTCTCTTCCTGCATTCTTCAATAGAAAAAGAAAAAGGCAGATTCGTGGGTCAACCGGCGCCACATTTGAATGGGAAACTCCTCCGTGTCTGCGGACTAGCGGTTGTGTCCTCCCATTTTAAATCAACAAATTTTCAAAAAAGTTGTTACATCATTATTTTTGATTTTGATGACAATTTTCATGTGCATTCCTTTTATTTCCCAGACCTGAAGAAAATATATACCGTTTTCCCTGCTTAATCGGGTAACGAATAAACGAATACCTCGCTTATACGAATAAAGCATCCTAGAATCGTGCCATAGACGCAATGTTAAAGATCCCCGCTTAATCAAACACCCCGCATAAATCGAATAATATTTCTTGGAACCGACAGTATTTGTTTAAGCGGGGCCGCTTATTTTATTTAAAAAATGTACCCTCGGACATATGGGCCATTTTTGATGTTGGAAACAACAAAAATAAGGCATTTCTGCTACTCTGCCGCATGAATTATAAGTTTTTTTCCATCAAAGATTTTGAGCTCAAACATAGCTAATTTGAAAGCAAAGAAAAATATCTTTTTATATATGATATCAATAAATTTTAGATTTAAAAAAAAATGCTAATATTTCAAGGTCAAACTTTGACGAAAATCTCATTTTTTACTACTTTTGAAAATTAAAAAACCCATGAAGGATTTAGAATAACAAGCCCTATTTTTTATCATATATTCATACGCATGATTACTTATTATATAAAAAAATGGCTTGTAACTCCGCCCCCTTTACGAGATATGCCCCCCTAAAGTTGCAAATTTTCAAAAATGATTCAACGCTAAAAAAATGCATGAGGGGGTAAGCTAAGAATCATTTCATTTGTGAAATCTTAAGTACTTTTTACCAGCTCTTTAATGAAACAAAAGTTGCTTTGTTATCCAAAGGCGCATGGCAGCTATGGACATCTGAATTTTCATATAATTGCCTTGGTGCAACACGATTATTTTTGTACTTCTTAATCTCAGGTTTTAGTGAAATTTAATTATATACTTAATTGTTTGTTTTAAATTATAGAAATGACAAAGAAGTATTATGAAGTAACACATTTACTTTAATAAGAAAATTAAAAAAATTTATCGCCTGGGAATATAAATCTGCATGTGGAACTATTTTCTTTCGTGCTTCGTCGCACGGAGAAGAGTTGATAAATGTTCGCTCATCACAGGTGTGATATTCTCACCTCTTCCTTGTGTAGACCATAGTTCTGATACAGTCAAGATTTTCAAAATGTCTTGCATTTGAACCCAAGTTTTGTCCGCATCACTTAATTTTTTAAATGATGTTCCTGGCACTTAGGGATGAAAAAAAATGGATTCTGTATTCTTCTTCATTGTTGAATACTTTTACTTCCAACACTTCTCCCAGCCACCAGTCACTATTATACACACAGTAAATATAATCTGATAATTTTGGTTGGATTCTTTTTTTTGTGTGCAGCAGTTTTATTTGAATATATGAAAAAATAAGGCTTGTTATTCTAAACCCTTCATGGGGTTTAATTTTCAAAAGTAGTATCTTCTTCGTAACAAGTGATATCTTCATCGCAAACTTTGACCTTGAAAAAATAAATATTTTTAAAGTATGAAATTTATTGATATCATATTTGAAAAGATCTCTTTCTTAGCTTTTCAATGGGCTATGTTTGAGATCAAAATCTTTGGTGGGAAAAAAGTTATAGTTCACAAAACAAAGCATCAAAATGCCCCATTTTTGCTGTTGCCTACAACAAAAATGGCCTATATATATCAATGGGTATTTAAAAAAATAAATAAACTGTGTATATTTTCGAGGTCTAGAGAATAAAAAGAATGCATATGCAAATTTCTATCTGAATCAAAAATGGTGATGCACACCTTATTGGCTGATTATATAATATATATATATCTTAGATGTAAACTATGAAGAAAATATCTGAGCCCCCCCTTAAAATTTCGCATATGGGCGCCCATGTTATGAAGTGTTTAAGCAAAAAGCACCTCTTACTTTTCAACTCAAAAATTCAACTGCCATTTAACAGTACACTTTTAAAGAAAATGAAAAATTTAAAAAACACGCGATATTTGTCTTGCTGTGAAGAATCTTATGCAGAAAAAATTATCTCAAAATATTTAAATGCGATAAAGCAATCCCGAATTAACTGCCCCACAGACTTAACATTAACTTCGAAACTTTCGAGGCTCACTGCGGAGGAGCCTTAAAATCGCCAACAAAAATTTGATTTTTGTTTTTAATTTGTGTTAATACATTTATAATATCACCTTTAATTGGTCCTGGCGGACGATAACAATTTATAATCTGAATGGTTTTTTTATTTAAGTTAATTTTAACACTGTTAATTTCAATTTCAGACACACCGCAGTTGACCTGGATTTCATACACTGTTAAAAATCTCAGTGTAAGATTACGGCCAAAGACCGGCAAAAAAGGGTCCGGTTACTGGCCGTTAAAATAATATTCTGCCCGTAAACTCGTATGGCCGTCAAAATAATATGCTTGCCCGTTATTTTTTCTTCCGTAAAATAACGACTGTGTGCCGTTAATTTACAATATGCCCGTTAAAGTTATATTCATTTTCACGAGCAGTCACCGTTAATTTACATTATGCCCGTAAAAGTTTTAATAATTTTTTACGAGCAGTCACCGTTAATTTACATTATGCCCGTAAAAGTTATAATAATTTTTTACGAGCAGTCACCGTTAACTTACATTATGCCCGTAAAAGTTATAATAATTTTTTACGAGCAGTCACCGTTAATTTACATTATACCCGTAAAAGTTATATTCATTTTTTACGAGCAGTGACTGTTGATTTACATTATGCCCGTATAAAAGTTACATTCACTATCTACGGACAGTGATCGTATATTTACATTATGGCTCAAAGGTTATATTCAGTTTCTAGAGTCACTGAGTGTAAATTAATATTAGCTTGTGAAAGTTACTTTTTTATAGTCACTGCCTAAATTAATAGGTGCATTAAAATTTGATTTATTATGAAATAATGTATCACAATATCATTAAATATAATTTTCACGAGGACTTACAAGTATAATGTGCTAATTTATGGCAGTAAGTTTTATTTAAAGACTCGATTATGTATAAAATGACCAACACTGAACCTAGTTAATTAGAACTCCCCAGTAGGTATATTAAAATTATTCCATAAAATTACATTTGAAAATGCATATTCTAGAAAAAGTATGAAAAAAAGCATAACCAAATCTTTGAAAACAGAGAAAAAGAATTACATTTCAATAAATATCCTGTTTCATATATTATAGAAATTATTTTTGTATCATATATAAAAAATGCTTACACACACAAGAAAATATTTGTTTTACTGCTGACACACAGCATGTCTCGCCTTTGTTTCATGCAGATATGTTCTCTTAAAATGGGAAACACTCACAGGGAAATAAAATTTGAGACAAAAGAGTACAAGACAAAGGAATATATTCTAAAAATTAAATAGAAAGAATAAGTAATAAATATGCAATCTACACATTGTTCAAATTTCTTTAAAAAGTCTAGCATTGTGACCTAACATCTCCTATTATTCTGTTTTGTTCTTGCACTTATTTTATACTTGAAAATTGATGGCAATTTTTCTGAAAAATTCAATTTACATTGAAAAATAATCAACATAATGTTCTGAGAGGAAACTTAAAATTGTCATTAGGTGATTTAGTAATATTCAGGTACACAGACAGGTATTACAGACAGGTAATATTCTCTTGTAAGGTAAAATAATCTTTAAATGTGAAGTGAGGATGAAAGTACAAACTACAAACAATACGCATTACAAACAAGACATTAAGAAAATATTTGTTCTTAGAAGTAAATGATCACTAAAAGATATATGCATTAATATATACATATGACTTAAACCAAGTGATTGCATTTAAATAAGTGCCTATTCTACTAATGTAAACAATAAAAACAAACAAAGTAAATCAAAAACATTTATTTACAAAATAATGATACAAATATTATTTCACAAGAAAAAATCAAGTGTCTTTTTAAAATTCTAAAAAATTTCTTTCACTCTTTTTCCAAACTTTTTCTGCAAGTGGATTCTTTAGCTTGGGAAATTCCCCAAATAATGCCCTACAAAGACAATACAATGAGAAAACATAAGTTTTGATTTAACACAGCAGGGTACGGCTCATACTAAAGTGAAATTCAGAATGAAGTATTGTAAAAAGTGCAATTTTTTTTTATCCCTTCTTATTATATCTTGACAAGGAATTTTTCCCCCGTTTCTTAGGAATTATAAGATATTCGTAACACATAAAAATAAAAACTATAAAAATTGAAATTAAAAAATTAGGACTGGAACAAAAGCACATGCTGACTGCTAAGGTGTGCAAACTTTTTAGCCTAACGCATAAGAGAGGGTTTTCTACAATTATTAAACTATTTAATCAAATTCAAACAGAGAAAATTGTCCTACAGCAATTAAAAATATAATCAGTTTTGAAAAGTAATCAAAAAATGGCACAGCAGGAAGAGGTAAGGTCAATTCATGAGTATTTATTCCAAAAAGCAAAAAACAATGATAGTGATTAAGAGAAATTATTTGGGAAAAAACATTGTGATTGTCTTAAGACTTCAGGTAGAAAATAAAGTACCGCATAAAATAATTAGGAAATATTACTCAAAATTAAGCTCTTTAAAGGGACTATTTTAGAAGTTCACTAAAGTATGTTATAGTTCTTTGAAAAACATATGGGAAAACCCTGCAGCTGTAATACAAACATAAGAGGAAATTTCAAGGAAAAAGCAACTTGGCATTAAGTGCCAATACTGGACTGTTTCACATTTGGTACCTAAAATTTACTTGACATTGAAAACAGCTAAACATTTCTTTTACTTCACCACATTTGAAAAAGATTTAGGTATGCCGGGATTACCTTGAAGTTTCATAGTAAAAATGCTGATTTTTTAACAAAAATGTATAACTTATATGTAAAGCAAAAATAATTATTAAAGTGCAAAAATAGACTGCTTAAAGAATAATCTGTCAATAAAAAATGTACTGGAGCAAAAATTTAACTTTTAGGTTTCCAGAAATGGGTATGAAAAACCTCACATTTTTGCTCATATTTTTAGAATATTTACCCATAGGGTGTATCAATTTTTTTTTTTTTTTTGGAAATTCAAAATTTCAAGTTGATGAAAAAATGTCGCTATATTCAAATTGTTACTAAAAAATTATTTTAAAATTGAAAAATATTTAGGTCTACCGAGATTACCTTGAAGTTTCAAATTTTTAAGTAAAGCCGGAGATTTAAAAAAAAAAAAAATGTATAAATTATGTGCAAAGCAAAATAATTATTTGAGTGGAAAAATCTCGCTATTTCAAAGCGCTGTACTTCAATGTTTGTACTATTAGTACAATAATAAAAATTATTCTGTAGGATAGGGAAATATTCTAAAAATATGACTGACTAGCAAAAATGTGATTCTTTTTCTAACTATTTCTGGAAATCTAAAGGTTAAATTTTAGCTACAATACATTTTTTATTGATAGATTACTCTTTAAGTAGACCATTTTTGCACTTAAATAATTATTTCTGCTTTACATATAATTTATACATTTTTTTAAAAAATCATCATTTTTACTAAAAAACTTGAAACTTCTAGGTAATCCCGGCATACCTAAATATTTTCCAATTTCAAAATAATTTTTTTTTGGTAACTATGTGAATATAGTGACAACTTGAAATTTTAGATTTCAAAAAAAAAAAAAAAAATTTCGTGATACACTCTCTAATATACAATAATGATAGCAGGAAACAGAGTTTGGCCAAAGTGCCAAAACTTCAGTTGCTATGTACATTAGGGTGGGCCGAAAATGACTTTTATTTTTTTTTTTCGATGACGAGATATGCGGAAAAGGTGCCATTGGGGGCACAAAGCACTCACAAAAAATTTGAAATTTTTTGCACATTTTCTTGATCTGCCGCAATCGCCTTAAAGTTTCGGAAAAATGCTAATTTTTGATGTTTTTCGTAAAATATGTCAAAATTTTTTTTTAATATTTTCAGTGATTGGTGTAACTTAAAAGGTACTATTAGGGGCACTAAGTTTGCATAAAAAATTTGAATTATTTTGCTCCATTTCTTGATCAGCCATAAACGCTTGGGGGTTTCAGAAAAATTGCTAAAATTGGATATTACAGCAAAATTTGTGAAATTTTTTTTTAAATTATTTTCGGTAACGGGGAGAGCAAAAAAGGCTCACTATTATCATTAAATTAACATTAAAATTGAATTGTAAATGATATTTATTTAATTTGTCACAAATACAGGGAACATTCGGAAAAAATGCTTTTTTTTTAATGATCCAATTTATTTATTAATTTTTAAGCTTTATAAAAATTCCCTCCAAGTGTTGAGAGACAATTTAGGAGTCTGAAATGAGAAGTAGTTTATAAATAATCTGCATTTTTATTTTTAAAATTCGTTAGAGTTATAAATTAGTTATTTATTTCTATATAATTAAAAAAAATGTGTAAACTGAAAGTGCTCCACAATTCTCAGCTTATTGCGCATCCAAATATCTTGCAAAATAATCCAGAACTCAGCGCGAGGAGGTGGCTGCACGAGTTCCACCAGCTCTCCACCTAAAAATATTATATTCACATTGTTTTGCATTCTTCATGCAAATTCTTTGGATGTGCAATAAGCTGAGAATTGTGAAGCACTTTCAGTTAACATTTTTTAAATTCAATAGTAATAAATAACTAATTTGTAACTCTAACGAATTTTAAAAATAAAAATGCAGATTATTTGATAAACTACTTCTCATTTCAGACTCCTAAATTGTCTCTCAACACTTGGACGGAATTTTTATAAAGCTTAAAAATTATTAAATAAATTGGATCATTTAAAAAAAAAAGCATTTTTTCCGAATTTTCCCTGTATTTGTGACAAATTAAATAAATATCATTTACAATTCAATTTTAATGTTAATTTAATGATAATAGTGAGCCTTTTTTGCTCTCTCCATTACCGAAAATAATTTTTAAAAAAATTTCACAAATTTTGCTGTAATATCCAATTTTAGCAATTTTTTTGAAACCCCCAAGCGTTTATGGCTGATCAAGAAACGGAGCAAAATAATTCAAATTTTTTATGAGAACTAAGTGCCCTAATAGTACCTTTTAGGTTACACCTATCACTGAAAATATAAAAAAAAAATTGACAAATTTTACGAAAAACATAAAAAATTAGCATTTTTACGAAACTTCAAGGCGATTGCGGCAGATCAAGAAATTGTGCAAAAAATTTCAAATTTTTTCTGAGTGCTTTGTGCCCCCAATGGCACCTTTTCCGCATAGCTCGTCATTGAAAAAAAAATAAAAGTCAGTTTCGGAACACCCTAATGTACATGTTATACTTTAGCATCCAACACACAATCATCTATGTAAATTATCCAGGTATTTATTTTTCATTGAACCATATTTACACATTATACCCAGCTTTGAGTATATATGATATTGAAATATTTATACATATATATATAAACACAAAAAAAATTTAAAATATTTAAACCTGTTTTACAAACTTTTATAGACATAAAATATATAATAAGAAAAAACATATATCATGCAACATCATATATTTTGTCATACAAATAAAATACTTGTTTCAAATAACAATTTTTTTCTTGTAATAATGTATGTTCCATAGAGCTACAATCTTACTAGAATGTACAGTACTGTTACAGTTTGACTGTACACATGAATGCAGTTTTAACCACTGCTGCGTGCAAAGCACAATGGACTTGGGTGCATAAACTTAGTTAAACATACTCTTAACTTCATTATGACGTGGCAATCATAGACTGCAAACAGAGCTCCCCTCCCTGTTTTTCTACCACGACTCTCTCCATATGATGAGTAAGTTTTAGCCTGGCGGATAAAGAAGCATACTCTAGTAACATAAGATCTCTATAGTATTTTCCCAGATTTAAAAAAAAAAATTAAAAATTTCAATTAATATAAAGGGGAAAAATGTTGAGTAAATTTTTAAATTCAAAGAGATGTGATTGATGAAGAGTATTGATACAGGAGCCCAAAATGAAATTCAGCAAACAGTTAGGTAAATGAAAAATTATCAAATAAGCTTTGTGCTAAAATATAATTGAAGTTAAAAACCAGCATAAATAAAGCAAATTAGGTAGAAAGTACAGCATATAGCTATTTCAAGGATACAATGGAACGTCTTAGCACACAACATGAAAGCTGTGAGAGAACTGTCAGTTCTCTCACAGCTTTTTTGTGCTAACTAACCAAATTTGTGCTTTATTTATGTTGATTTTTAACTTCAGTTATATACTTGTGCTATTATTTCAAAAATTCTTAAAATTGACTTCTCATATTTTTCTAACTATCACACTGCAAAACGGTTCTTAGATCCATTAAAAAATAATACTTTCATCTTTTAACAATTCTAATAGAAGTATTGTTGATTGAAATAAATAATATTCAACTAAGCAGAGTATTTGATAATGCGGGAAAATATTCTTTACCATTCCCAAACTAAATCTGTGTGTACATTTTTAAAAACAAAATAACCATGTTTGAGTATGTAATTAGACTGGGGTAAACACCTGGTTAATTGCCCCCAAATCATTTATCTACCCACTCCGAGAAATTATTTGATCCGCAGCACAAAAAAAATTAAATGAATGAAGTTGATTGAATGAAGTGAGGTAACTTTGTATTTAATAGATAATAATAAAAAATATTTTACAGTAAGTCAATTATTAGTCAAGTAAACGCATTTTATCACAGGACAATGACCAATAGCTACAAAAGACTAAGGTGCGCTCCCCTGCAAGATTTGTAAGTGTACCCCCACCTCCTATTAACCTTTTGGAACCGGACTGTTTTTAGAAATTTCTCTTTCGACTAGGGCTGCGACATCGATGTCGATGTTTTGGAAACATCGATGTTTTTGCCAAAACATCGATGTTTTTGCCAAAACATCGATGTTTTCACTATCGATGTTTGAGGGTCGATGTTTTTTCAACATCGATGTTTTGGGTTCGATGTTTTTTTCGATGTCGATGTTTTATAATCCAGCAAAAAGAGTTTGATTAAAATATGCGATAAGCAGACATATTAAGAAGTTTTCATCCTTAATCAGAAGTTGCAGTATTAATCTTATTGGAAAGCATTTTCCATGATTATTATAGATGTTTTGCCCTCGATGTGTTTGAAACATTTCTAATTTGCTTTCGCTTTTTTTTTTTTTCAAATTTAGTTTATTTTATTGTGATTCTTTATGTCAATGTTTAATATTTCAGCAAAAAAAAAAAACAAGATATGTTGCCAAAAGTTACATCGTTAATCAGCAGTTACACTATCATTCTCGTTAGAAGACGTTTTTGATATTTACCACTGATGTTTTAAGGTCGATGTATTTTAATGATCGCTGTTTTTTTTTCTTTAGATGTCTGTTTTACCCTTGAGCAAAAAGCAAGAAAAATATGCAATAAAAAGGATTCATCTTCAACAGATGCTATATCTATCGTATTGAAAGGTTTTTTTTTTTTTTAATTATTAACGATGATTTACGGTCAACGATTTTTAAATATCGTTGGCTTTGTTTTGCTTTTGAAATTTTATTCGATAGCGGTGTTTTAAACTTCAACAAAAGAAGTTTAATAAAAATATGCGATAAAAGAAAATAACACAGTTAATCAACAATTGCAGTATCTATCTCACAAAAAAAATTTTTATATAATTGACATCGATATCATACGGTTGATGTTTTTCAGGAAACAAAAGAATAATCTAATTGAGTGATATAAAGAGGCGCAATGTATTGGGGAGTTACTGTATTACTGTACATTTAAATGTTTAAGCAATTTATATTTAAAAAAATCGATGTTTTGAAACATCGATGTTTGAAAACATCGATGTTTTTTGGTCGATGTATCAATACCATCGATGTCCTAATTTCGATACATCGGTGTCTTGAAACATCGATGTTTTGCCTTCGATGTCGCACCCCTACTTTCGACCCAGGTAGTACGACAGTTGAACCACAGATTTCTTTTCCATTGAAAAGAGAAGGTATAAACTGTCATACCAGACGTATGAAACCTTGAAAAAATCCCCGGCTCCAAAGGGTTCGAGTGAAAATCTCAACCCCGTCCTCTAAAAAAAAAAATAGTTACGGTACAGCATGTGTACCGCCAGGATAGTAAAGGTTAAGATAAAAAAATATTTTCCCCTGTAACTTATCGAGCTATTTTTCTGGATCGTGCGCCTTCAAACCTCTAGCCCCCCCCCCCTCCCCGGCTACAGGGGCGGTATGTATGGCACTAGCAATGACTGACATGAAAGATGTTTCATTTGCACATGACTTCGACTATCAAAACCACACACAAGTATTTTGACTTTGATCTCGCGTGGGTGTACAAGCAATGGGCACCTACCACACATTCTAGTTTATGAAATTAACTTAAAAATTAGCTTCAAGCTACTTTTAGATAACTTTCTGTATAGCTATAAAATTATAAAATAAAATATTAGTAAAATTAAGCGGTCGACAACAGGACTATATTGAGTATTTAACTTAATAAAACTCTATATGTTAAATGAGTGCAGGAATTAGCAATGCATTTATCATTTCAACCATAAGCTGGAAAGTAATAAAAAACTGAACTTACTTTTCCAGGGATTCTTAAATTTTTGTCATTCACGATCCCATTTATGACTGCGAGTTTCTTGACGACCTCATACAGATATAAAAGAAAAATAAATTAATATTTTTTGATGATTTATTTATTAGGTAACAATATACATATACATATGAAAATATATAAGTTTAGAATTTGTTTTGAAACATACAAAAATCTAAAATTAAAAATTGCATAAAAAATTATAAAATTGTATTTATTATAGTTTCAAAAAAAAAAGTTTCAAAAAAGTTTCAATCAATGGGGACTATGCTTCTTTAGCATAGTCCCCATTGATTGAAATGGAAAATTGTTATTCAGTTATGAATCTGGAACGACCCGAACCATCAACAAAATTAAAGATTTTCATAAGATTTAATTTGTTTTCCTATTCACATAGGATTTCCCGTTGCAAATATGCAAGTAAACAAACACCAGCCCGAACAAAAATGCACATGTCCACCTCAGTGCAGCGACATCTATCCATGATTTCAAACACGAGTAGCTCAAAACCTTCAACAAATGCGCGTGTCTAGACGCTGCAAGTCAACTGTATTCCGCCAACTCTAGTGATGTTATAAAATGGTATATTATATAGAAATATTTGACATTAAAATATCTCGCGACCCCAAATGGGGTCGCGACCCATAGTTTAAGCCCTGCTCTATGCTGTACTTATGGATGTTGAATTCTTCGTCCCACAGGCAAAAACCCAGAATTTCTCCGTTCTAGATTTGGCACAGCCTAAAGGGAGGGGGAGGAGGGAATGAGAACATTTTGTTAAAAATAGAGATGCACCGAGTACTCGGTAAATATTCGGTACTCGGCCTACTCGGCCAATTTGCCGAGAACTCGGTACTCAGCCAAATTTGGATCAGGTACTCGGCCGATACCGAGTAGTTGTAGAAAATTGAATAGTTCAAGACACATTTTTCAAGAACTAAAAATATGCAAATATATATATAATGCAATCATTTACAATTAATATATTTATAAAATATGACTGAATTCTACGTATAAGTATTTAAAAAGTTTTAATACCAAATAAGTAACTAAGAATGTGCAAATGTAATTAACTTTTTCATATCGCATATTGGTGTAGGGGAACTTATTTTTGGTCAGGAACAGTCCAAGTAATCCTTAAAATGAATATTAATAAACTCATTAAAAAGAAACTTTCAATCATATTCCAACACATTTCTAATCATTTAAATTTAGAATTAACAACTTAATTGATACTTTATATTTATTCATTTAATGCAGGGCTGTCCAACTGCTAAGAGCCCTCGGGCCAGAATTTCGGTCACTGATCACCTGGCGGGCCGCAGTTTGAAAAAGTTGAACAATAGACTGTTATATTCAATTACAGTTAATAGTTGAACAATTAATTACAATTACAAACAACTTACTTACATTTTAATGTGAAAACTGAGGCCTATCAGCCTTCTTTACAAGGGCAGGAATGTCGACATCGATGTTAGTCGTTGCCAGCCGAAGAAGGTCTAACAGTGAACTGTCAGAGAGAGAGGTCCTGTGGTGATTTTTGATAGAGTTCATCACCGAAAAAGCACTTTCACATAAATATGTGCTCCCGAACATAGAAGTTATTTTCAGTCCGAGGTCACGTAGATTGGGGAACCGTTCAGTTGGAAGCAACTTGAAGAACTCAAATCCCCTTTCGGTTCTTGTTTGAAAGAACGGGTCAGCCTGGAGATCGCAAAGTTCTAATTGCAGGTTTGCCGGTTGTTCCTCAATGTTTGCCGTGACTGGGTTACTGAACAGAGCCACTTCATTCTTGATACTCTCAAAATCTGAAAATCTGGTGTTGAATTCGTCAATAATTATCTGCAACTCAGGGCAAAACTCAGAAAAGTCCAGCACCGCCTCACATTCTGACGCCAAACGACTACAGCTGGCGAAGTGAGACAAGTTATTTTTTGCCAAAGTTGCATGGAAAATTTTCAGCTAGTTTCTAAACCCATTTACGTGTGCCATTAGATCAGACACCAGTTGATCTCTTCCTTGAAGTTTTAGGTTCAGATCGTTGAGGTGGCAAGTAATATCAGTTAGAAAAGCCAGGTGACGTGAAAAATCCATGCTTAAAAGTAGGGATGGACCGGATATCCGGTAACTATCCGGTATCCGGCCTATCCGGCTAATATTTTAAGTATCCGGTACTTCCGGATATCCGATGCGGCTGACCGGCCCGGATACGGATATCCGGAAGATTTTTGCAGGATATCCGGCTAAGTATCCGGTATTGGTGTGGGGAATATCCGGAATTGATGTGAGGGTTATCCGGTATGATGTGAGGACCTAATTAAATATTTTCTTTTTTATAAAAATCTTAGTTAAAAATTTCATTGTTTGATAAACCTTTTAGATGATGTAATTACTTTTCATCTTTCCTCTTTACCAATTTTTGCTTCTAAAACAAAAATTGTGTTATTCCTCCGACTGTGTACTGGACATGGAAGCATTCTGCATATTTGATTTTTCACAATTGCCAGATAAAATATGATTGTCTTCAGCTTTTCAAAAATATTTTAGTTAAAATATTTAGAAAGAAAAGGCTACAAACCTTCAAGGATTAATGTGCGACAAAAGTTTGAAAAAACTTACGATCATATCGTTAGTTCATGAAAATTAATCGCAGTAGCTTTTAATATAAATTCTCAAATTATTTTATTTATTGAATTCTTTTATTTTTAGTTTTTGTGCTTCTAACAAAAATTGCGATCTATTAACACCCAATGATATTGTAATTAGATATTTTTTTACTTTGCCACTATTATTGCTTTATTATAATTGAAAATAACATAACACTAAATAACCTATCTAACATTGACGAAAGTTTTCTTTTAGATAATGAAAACATTTGTCCCCATGAATCGTCGCAACTTAAAACCATGCTTATTTTTTTTTGAAAGAGTTTAAATGTGTGTAAAGAAATTTTGAATTTTGCACTTTGTTTCGTTCTTTCTTTTTGTAATACCTTCCTTTCAGAAAAGATATTTCTCTGCTATTAGAATCTTTTCACGTCTGTCACGCCGCTCCGTAACTCCTGGAGAACATGTTGAGCATGACCCTCAATAACATTCAATCGAGTTTCGATAACTCAAAGCTTTATAAACTCAAATATACCTTCATTTCAAAGTTTTCATTTGGTCCCAAATTCTTGAAAAGACGGTAGGAACTGCTTGTAACTCGAACTATCAATAACTCTAAGTTTTTAGCCGGTCCCTTGGGACTATGAGCTATTGAGACTTGACTGTATTTAAGATGTTAATTTGCATCATTAGAAAGTGTATTTTGTCTTTTAGAATTTAAGTAAAACTTTAAGTTAATTATTTAGATATAAGTTTATTAATTTATTTTTTAAAGTGAACATGTTTAGAATAATTTTAAATAATAATGATAATATATCGGTCATTTCAGCGAAAATGGTACAAATCAGTCCCGATACTTCAGAATTTTGGGAATTAATTTTAATGTTTACCACCAATTAATTATATTTTTTTTATTTGTTCTCCATCTAATTGTGTGTAACCAAGTATTACTTATTTAGGCATAAGCCATTTATAAAGGACCCCCCCCCCCCAAAAAAAAAAAAAAAATTCTTTGGCAAAAGAAGGAAAAAATGATCTGCCCCAGCTTCAAATTGCTAGAACTTAAAATGCAATTTAAGATTAAGCTGAAATGCAACAACAAAATTATTTGCAATGCACATCACAAAAAATGCTTCTGACATTAGGGTGATTCAAAAAAAAAAATTTTTGAATTTCTCTGGTCTTACCCCGCAGTTTTTTTACACTATTCATGAATGTGATGTATGTAAAATTTTAGCTCAATTGAATCATATTTAGAGGTCGCTCAACGCGATCGAATTCTGTTGAAAATTAGCAATTTCGAGAGTTGGAGTATATAGCTTCATTACCCGAAATAATATTATTCTTCATATAAAATGGAATAACTTAAAACGTTAGTTTACTCTACTAAGTAATTAGTCAATAAAATAATAGCTCAAAGTGAGTTGTAACGATTACCCCCCTCCCCCCGCTCCAAAGCTGCATTATCTCTTACCTGAGTTTGGATAGAAAATGCAGCTGCAAGCTCGGGCTGTGGTTTCTGTTTTCTTTTCGGTTGTTTGAGATGTATGAGTTTATTTGGCTAAAACACCTAGCATCCACTCTAGACAGGGCCCAGTATAAGTGACATAAAGCCACTTTGATAGTAGCTGCTACAGTACAAAGTATGGGTCAAAATGGGGATTATTTGACAACGTCCATAAAACGGTAAATGCAAACTATTCGCTCTGAATTGGCCGTTAACTTACAAAAGTCGTTTAAATCTAGGACTTCCTTTGATAGTTCACTGGAACCAAACACTTATGCAAAATATATTGGGAAAATGAAGGATGATCGGCGTTTTTCATAGCAGTATTAGTATCAGGACCACAAGCATTGATGATTTACTTCTGGGTTCTAGTAAGTTAGTCAGGCATTGGAATTGCTACGGAAAATGCTGCTATACGATAACCAGTTAGATAAATGGGAACTTAATGAGCTCATACGTGATACGTGTTTCAATACGACATGCATTGCCGGTACTAAAGTTGGAGCATGTTTGAACTTGGGGAAAAAAAAACTAGGGAAGCGACTTTTATAGTGTGCTTTCCGTCATTATATTTTAGACATTGTGTTTTCTGTGGTATTACAACCGAAATCTATTCTACTCTTGGTCTCTCGGTACTTTAACCGATAAACCAAGAAATAGGTAAAATTGGGGTATTTGATTGCGTGCAATGTCAGATGCGATGTTCACGCAATTGCGTGGAACCATCCACTGCCATTGGATCTACAATACTGCTTTTTAAGCGTTTTAGCAATCATAGTCCAGAATAAAACATTCTAATTTTAAACCTGGAGTGAGGAACGATGAGGTTGAGGAGTTGGTAGCACATTCAGAGCAACGTGCAACTAGTAATAGAAGTTGCGCAAACTTCTAATGACCCATGTAAAAGAAGTGTCTAAGGAAGATACTAGAGCTTAGTGCGATTTTCTTGAGCGGAGCACCTTCTCTTGGTGTATGTTTTCGTGTCCCAGGAGTAGTTCCTCGTGTTATATCTGTGTTAAAGATTATTTATGGCTTCAAGTTATGGATATTTCTCAATTAGTTCAAACTTGCAGCTGGACAAACAAAAGGTATTCGTAACATATGAATGGGATTTCTTTCACATTCTTATCGTTAATGGGGAAAAATATCTAAGAGCTGGGTTCCCAGCAACCCTTTTTGTGCAAGCACTAAGAAATGATTTGGAATATTTTTAGCGTCCTTATTCATGTAAAGAAGAAACTCTAAATATATCAGCTGTTTGATCCTGAGCATTCGAATCTTTAAGATAGCTACCAACAAGGCTTTATACTACCAAAGAAACTGAGGATTGTAAACGACAATACGGAGCGTGGCATGGCTCTTATTGAAGCATTTGTTAAGACTATCACTACCGACGAAAAACAAAGACAGTGTCTTCTTCAAGTGGTACAGGAACACAGAAAAGGTTTCTAAGTTGCAAAAAAGTAACCTTAAAAAGTATTGCAAGAATTAATGAGCGAATTACTATACATTTAATGTATTTAAATTTGTTTTTTATATTTTTTCCGTATTTGATTAGTTTTCATACTTTTCTGCATTTTATTGGTTTTTCAGATATATAGTTCATTTTGTGATTGCACGCTTTTTTCTTCGGAGATATAAAAAAGCAATAAAGTAACTTTTTTTTTACTAAAATTTTGGGCGAATAATTCAGTGTATATAAAGGGCCTAAATAAGACGGTAAGACGAATAAAAATACAAAGGCTCCTTTTTTCTATAGATATCATTTGCGATCACGTTTTTGTCAATATCACGAAATTTCAAGGCGCTTGAGCGGCCTCTAAATATTAATATATTTTGCCAAAATTTTGCACAAATAATCAGTGTATATAGTGGCACAAAATAAGAGGGTAAGACGCACAAAAATACAAAGTTTATTTTTTTCCATACATTTCTGAATCACCCTATTCTGACATCCTTTCTGCTGATTTTTATGTATGTAAACAAAAAAGTCTTGGAAAAACACCTATTTATCTTTGTTCCTAGATTTTTTTTATGTTTCAAACTGCCCACTCTGTTACAAGCCTTTCAGGAATAAAATAAGCAATCGCATTCAATGTGATATTTTTTTTATTAAGTACAAGTAATGTATCTGCTTTGGTTACTTTGATACATTGAATTATATAATCAGTAACTAAGATAAGGCTAAAATTCTTTGCTGATGATAGTTAATTTGCACTGTGGGATGTGCAGTCGTCTGTTACAGTCGCATTAATAGTGCAATAAATATTTTTTCTTGAATTTGCAGACAGAATTAGTTTTGGGATGCTTAGTTCATTTTATACTTATTCTGTAATTAACTTTTCTTTACGATTAGAAATATATTTTTCAAACCTCATTTGTCTCCTCTGTTACACAAAGTGGTCAACCTATTCAAAAACCTTAATGAATGACTCATATATACAAGCCATTTACACTTTATTATGCACAAATAAACAGAATAATTTTTAAAACAATAATTAGTTGGCGAAAATTACTTCATTTGATAAACTTAACTCGACAATTTCAGGCATGATTTGTACCATTTTGGCAGGAATAACCCATAAATATAACATTTGCATCTCGGAATGTATCTTTATTTTTTCAAAATGAAGTTGAATTTCGAGGTGATCGTTTAAAAATTAGTTTATTAATTTGTTTTTAAAAAAGTGAATATGTTTAGCATGACCCTTAATGTATTTAAAATGATAATTTGCCACTTTTAAGAATGTGTATCTTAATTTTTTGGAACTAAAGTAAAATTTCAAGTTGATTATTTAAGTAAAGTTTACTCATTTGTTTTTTAAAAAGTGAACAACTTTAGCATACCTCTTAAAAGTATATTTAAACTGCTGATTTGAATCTTCAGAAAACATGTTCCTTGTTTTTTGGAGTTATATAAAATTTTTAACTGATTATTTGAGTATAACTTTATTATTATTATTATTTAACACACTGGTCCTGTTTTAATATTTTCTTCTTTAACTTGTATGTTAGAAAAATTACATGAATATTATTCTTAAAAAAAAAGAATTTCAAAGCAAAATTTTGCTTTATATTATTGCAAAATTAGAAATAAGAAAATGTGTTACTTTGTAATGAAGTTTAAATTCATAAAATTCTAATAAAATATGTATCAATTTGAAAAAAAAAAAAAAAAACGTTTATCTGAGCTTAGTTTTTTTTCCTTTTTTCTTTCTTTGTTTCTTTCTTTTTTTTTAAAATATTGGTGAAATATTTAATAACTGTATCATTTACGTAGAAACCTATTGAAATGATATTGAAACAGAAAAGCTTTAAAATTTAAACTAAGAATAATTAAAAGTTTAAACTTTGAGTATATACAGAAATAGTTAATTCAATCTTTTAAAGTTTCGTCTATTATGATAAAAATACATAATTTAGAAAGAAATCACAATATGCTAGTGTTTCATTTCATATGTAGCGCTACTCCTGTACAAATAAAATAGAGGCTTTAAAAATTAATTTAAATGTATTTAACATGTTCTTAAAGAAATTATGCGAGAAACAACTTTGATTTATTGTTTTGAAGCTGCATTACATAAAAATAAGCGAACATGCAATGTAATTGTAATGCCGGATATCCGCAGGATATCCGGTATCCGGCGTGTGATGGGCCTCCGGATATCCGATATCCGGTATCCGGAAAAATCACTATCCGGTCCATCCCTACTTAAAAGTTCTTGTTCCAAGTTTTCTGACGGAGAAAACTGTTGAAGGAAAAGATTTGAGATTTCTGTTCTCAAATCGAAAAATCTCTTGAGGCAGTTTCCGGCACTGAGCCACCTAACTTGATTGTACATGAGCAGGTCTCCGTATTCTGCTTCAATTTCCTCCAAAAAGTTACGGAACTGCCGATGCATAAGAGCCTTGTTGCCGTCTCTGATCATGTTGATGACTTTCACAACTTTTTTGAGGGTTTCAGTTTGCTTCACCGATTTCCCGCATAAAGCATGCTGGTGAATGATGCAATGAAGTGCAGGGCATTTCATTCCTTTTTTTCTCAAACATCCAATCAATCCGATATTTGGTCCTACCATTGCCTTTGCACCATCTGTGACTATGGCGGAACACTTTTCAAAACCTCCGACACTGTTGACCGCTTTCAGCACTGCTTCAAATATGTCCGTACCCTTTGTTGTGGAGTGAAGAGAACACATGGTAAGGAGCTCCTCTCTGATCTCAAAGTCTTCTTTTGCAGTGCGAATGAAAATCAAGAGTTGACTAACGTCCGACTGGTCTGTACTCTCGTCGATACACAAGGAGAAATAACAGCATTTTTCAATCTCACTGGACAATTTCTGTTGTATTTGATCACCCATTTCGGCAACTCTTCGCTGGACGGTCTGATGAGAAGCTGGAACCGAATCAAATTGCTTAACAATTTTGCTATCACCAAATGCTTTTGCCATTTCTACAGCACACTTTTTAACCAAGACGCCATCAGTGTAAGGTTTTTTCGCTTTAGCAAGCTCAAGTGAAACTGCATACGAAGCATGCAAAGCATTGTACTGGTCAGATTTTACTTGAGTAAACACACCAGTTTGTTTTTGCAGTTTTGACTTCAGTTCTGAAACCATAAGAGATCTTGCTTCTCCTTGATATTTACCGTGGCTCCCTTCGTGAAGACTCGTATAATGTCTTTTGACATTGTATTCCTTGCACACAGCCACAATTTGCATACAAATCATGCACTGGAGTTTGTCCTTTCTATTTGTAATAAAGTACTGGGTTTCCCAGCGGTCCTGGAACATACGATTCTCGCTCTCAATCTTTCGTTTTTTACTCATGATGGAAGATGAAATATATGCAGTCAACTACTAGAGCCAAATCAAGATCATCAATGGAAAAGAGAGGATTGTTGACGACAGCAAATTCTCAACAAAAACCGCAGCGTCAGTGAGCCCCTCCGCCCCCCTCTTTATTTTGAACCAATTACAGGCAGGTTTTACCTATCCCTGTCTCCCCCGCCTGGTATTACCAACGCGAGGCAATACTATTTCTAGGAATTTGTTTGAAGCGCCTGGGTACTTGCAGGGTAGGACTGCTTGACCTTGACCTTTAGACGTCCCCCCTATACGATTTCTCCCAATACAATGAAAGGAGTGAAAAGCGATCGAGAGAAAATTTCGGGAATCGCGGTTTGACCAAGAATGGTAGTCTCGATGCTTCCCGAGACTATAAAATTTCGAAAAAAGAAATCTGCTGAATAAGAAGTTGGCGGGCCGCACGATATGTGTTGGCGGGCCGCATGCGGCCCGCGGGCCGCCAGTTGGACAGCTCTGATTTAATGTAAGAGCAAGAATCTGAGAAACTGTCACGCCTAGCATTATGAGGTGATTCATGACCTCTCAGATTTTCTCCCAAAAATTACCAAATGTTTATTGTCTTATTGAAAGACCAAATCCAGAATGTTTTGCTCTAAAGTTGAGTTGTTTAGTTTTTATGAACCCCTAAAGTTGAAGGTGCGGTATCAAAAATTAAGCGGATTTTCAAGACATGGAAATTGCTGTGAGCCAAAACTCTTACCAGGAACTGTTAAACTGCAATTTTCTTTTTGTATATTAAATATAGAAGGTTGAAACTTTACAAAATGAATGTTAAATTTGTGGTAAGTTGTTGCCGTAAGGTTAGTGAAGGCCCTCAAAACAGGGCATTTTTGACGTTTTTTAGCGTTTTTGAGGTCCAAAAACAGCTTGTACATTTCAGTTGGCACGGCAAAAATAGTGTCGTTTGAAAGACCAGTATAAGCACTTTAAAATAATGTATAAATAACCGAGGAAAGTTCAACGTGCTTTTAGTTGCGTAAGGCCGAAATATGAAAAATGTCATATTTTACCGATATTCAAACGGTCATAACTTCCTCTGCCAACAACATATTGAAATATTTTTTTTGCCAATGTCATGCTCTATTCTTTGTCTTAACAGAACAGTTGAGTCCTTTGAGGCGAAATGTGAAAAATTTTTTTACAAAAAATGCACAGAAAAAAATAAATTTTTTGTAAAAAATTTTTTCACATTTCGCCTCAAAGGACTCAACTGTTCTGTTAAGACAAAGAATAGAGCATGACATTGGCAAAAAAAATATTTCAATATGTTGTTGGCAGTAGGGTAAAAAGGCCGTTTCTGGATCAGCGGCGGAGTGCGGAGTGCTACGCCCCCTCCCCAGGCCAAATGCCCCAGGCTAATTGCCTCAGGCTAATTGCCTCAGGCGAATGCCCTCAGGCTAATTGCCTCAGGCGAATGCCCTCAGGCTATTGCTCCGCCCCTGCCCCCAGGCATGCCCTCAGGCATTTTTCGAGCGGAGTTGAGTTGTTTTGCCCTCAGGCATTTTTCGAGTGGAGTTGAGTTGTTATGCCCTCAGGCTTTTTTCGAGTGGAGTTGAGTTGTTTTGCCCTCAGGCGGTTTTCGAGTCGAGTTGAGTTGTTTTTCAAAGTTTATTGTTTTGGAATGGCAACACTGTTTAGTTTCGGTTTCCTCTGCGCCCCCTAGCGTTAAATAGTGGAACTAGTATAGCGCTGTAACAGTCCCTATATTAGGAAAAGTACTGTTTTAATAAAAAGTTTATATTTTTAAGGTTGGCAACACCTATTTTCGGTTTCCCGATAATTCACCCTTTTCTATTTTTGCGGCGGAGCAGAGTTGAGTTGTTTTTTCAAAGTTTATGTTATTAAGGGTGGCAGCAGTATTTGGCGGCGGAGCAGGGTTGAGTTGTTTCGTAGAGTTTTTAGTTTTAAGATGGCACCACTTTTTAGTTTCGGTTTCAAACTCTGTTATTTCATCACCTTATTTGGTGGCGGAGCTGAGTTGAGTTGTTTTTCAAAGTTTATTTAACTAAGGATGGCAACAGTATTTGGCGGCGGAGGAGGGCGGAGTTGATTTTGAAAGTTTATGTTATAATGGATGGCAACACCTTTTAGTTTCGGTTTAGGACTTAAACTTTATTTGAAGACGATCGTTATGCCATCTCAGAGAAGAGAATAGAACTATTATTGCACTTTGTAATTTTCACACTTATTTGAATGCTTACTCTTAGAATTAAATTTTAATGTGTAATCAACTGACTTTAATCTCGTTATAATTTCTATCTTTTGTTTTTCTTTTGCTTCTAAAGCAATGTGTCTTCAAGTGTATATTATAAAGCTGTCATATTTTGCAAAATACAGTGAAGAGACATATAATTTCAAATTATCACATATTTATTAAACCTTGACATTTATACATAGATCCATTTAAAAAAAATATTTTATATCACTCAAAAAATTATGATTGCAAAAGCACATAGTTAAGATAAAAGTCTTCTGCTTAAAACACTGATGAAGAGTACATATAATATGGGGTAGCTTACTTTAACATTTGCAACATAGCATTACATGTTTGAATTTATACATAAATAGAGCGATAACAAAAAAAATATATGTTCACACACTGGCGGTATAAAAAGAGTATGGATCATCCTTGATATACATATTCTTTATAGATTTATAAATGCTTTTAGAATCTAAACATTCAAAAAAATCAAATATTTTCACAAGATACCAGAAGTAATCAAACTCGATATTGTCAGCCACAACTTTTTCAGCGACTTCAATCCAATTTATGTCATACAATGCTAACTCATTATAATTGTTCCATTTTTCTCTTTGGTTTATTTGCATGCACATATGGTCAGACCGAGGTTCTAAATCTGATGTGCAACCAAAACATTCAAAATGCTCCCTCATATGCTTAGTAATAAAATCTTTTAAAGTTTTACTCACAGATAGAGTTAACTCCTCCAGACCTTCGGGATTATCGGGGTCCCCACAGTATTCTGTCATCTTTACAGACGGGTAATCCTTAAGCTTTTGAAGCACATGGTACTCAAGTGTATGACGCAGCAGAGTATCACGTACAGCTTCAGATATGGCATCCATAGAGTAACACAACTGTCTAATTTGAAAATGTTCCAAACTAACGTACTGTGGCACAAATTGATAGGATAAGTCTTTTTTCTGAAACATACGTTGAAGGTTTACACGTAGTTTTCCTGCAATTTTCTCCTTCGAAACGAATAAATCTTTCGAAATCACTAACACTGTGCTCTTTTCAGCGAAAGTTACATAGGTGTTCAGCTGTCGTTGAAACGATTCCCATACGGATGGAGTTAGTGAAACGCCACTTTTTGTCGGTAACATATTTCCATCATTTCTACGATCAATGTATCTTCTAATATGAACTCTTGTATGTCCCAGAAAGCACGACACAACTGCGAAAACTTCTCCACCAAGGTTATAGTGGTTCTTTGGTATGCAATCCAACCTGAACCCACTGTCTTGTTGCATATATCTGCCAGCTACATCTTCTCCTTTTAGCATATCATCAACTTTTATCTTTTTCGATGGATTAGAAGCTTCCATTCTAAAACGTATTTTCTTCGAAGTTGAAAAGTAAAGCAAACTCGGTTTTAACACTAGCGGATGAAGAAAAATCCAAGGTATGTAGAACAAAAATATTCGATGTCTTTCCAGGCACAGAATTGCACTGAAAATGATTCTCTGAACATCTATTATGCCCCAGAGCATATTTGTGTTAGCCAATAAGAAGAAATGTATGTATTTACGTCACTAAAATTCACTTAACAGCTCAGCAACTAGTTTAGTTTCTTTTAAGAATGGAAAGAGTAGGCTGACAAGATCAAACAGGCCTAAACATGCTTCTTGAATAGATTTCAAAAAAGAAAAAGAGAACAATCTTTTGCACCCCCCCCCCCGGTAACACCATTACACCATTCGTTGCGACTTTAAAACATAATTCAAACATTATCTCTCGTGGCGCCATCTGTTGGTTAAAATTAAAACTTCTTTATTTTTCATAATACTATGTATTTAAAGAATTCAAAAAAAATCATCTCTCGTGGCGCCATCTGTTGAGTAAAATTAAAACTCCTTTTCCGTAATACTACGAATGTAGCTGATACATTTACGTTTTTAAGAATTTTTCTCTACAACGCTAGGTTCGAACCCCAGACCTTCCGTTCCAAAAAGCATTGATGCTTTAATCGGCAGCGCGCTTTACCGATTAAGCCACCAATGCTTTCAACTGAGGAAGTTTTAAAACAAGGTGTATCATTTTCGACTAGCTAACAGGTTCTTGATAAATATACTTAAATGCAGGAATTAAAATTTTAGTTTTAAACAAAATTTTTATTCCTATGCTTTTAAGTGGAGTTATCTAGCAAACAAAGAGTGGTGAAGTAAGTATTTCTACAAAAACAATTATGGCGCCATCTAGATAAGAAAACAGTGGGGTATTGAACTTTGTCGTCACAACTTATGAAACATAATGTTTTGATCAAAAGAGATCATTCCTAGATATGGCAGCGAGTGAGGAGGTTCTGTGGATGGCAATTCTCTACGTTAGTGCTTGCATTGTAATGAGTATTATTTATATATTCACTGGAAAATCTGATTTTAATATTGACTTTTTGCTTTATCCGAATGATACTTCAAAATCTATTTTGTTTCGTTCGTGATTTGATCCTTCAGTAATGGAGGCATCCTATCAAGATCCACGTCAAGAAGCAAGTTTTGGCGGTGTCAATGCGTTGTATCAGGCTGCTCTGGGGAAGATTTCCAAGAAAAAAATCAAGAAATGGTTGGAAGGTGTCGATGCATACACATTACACAAACCAATTCAAAAGAAATTTCCTACCAATCGAGTAATTGTCTATTCAATAGATCATCAATGGCAAGCCGACTTGGTTGATGTTTCAAGTTTGCAAAAATATAATCATGGATATCGATACATATTAACCTGTATTGACATTTTATCAAAATATGCATGGGCAACACCTTTGAAAGCAAAACGTGGACAAGATATCGTGAATGTATTCAAAATCATTTTTTCAGAGAGAAAGCCAAAAATGTTACAAACGGATCAAGGTGCTGAATTTAAAAATGCTAAATTTCAAAAATTTCTTCACGAGAACCACGTTAAATTTTTCACGACATTTAATGCGACAAAAGCATCTGTCGTTGAAAGGTTCAATCGCACACTGAAAACAAAAATGTGGAAATATTTCACTGCTCAAAACACATATAATTTTGTTGATATTCTAGATGACTTGATACATAGTTACAATAACACCTACCATTCAACGATCAAGCGAACGCCAGCAGAAGTGAATGCTATCAATGAAAAAGATGTATGGTTAACAGTTTATGGAAATATGCAAGACACTGAAAGGAAACCCTGTGTTTTCAGCATAGGAGATGTTGTTCGCATTTCTAAACAAAAGCTTACTTTTGAAAAAGGGTATGAAACAAACTGGACAGAAGAACTTTTCATCATCACCGAATGTGTGAAAAAAGATATCCCCGTATACCGTGTTAAGGATTTAATGGGGGAGCCCATTCAAGGTACTTTTTACCCTCAAGAATTACAAAAAGTGAAATTTAAAGAAGATTACACAGTCGAAAAAATAATACGAAAGAGAAAAAAGGGGGGAAAAACGGAATATTTTGTAAAGTTTAGGGGATATGCCGATAAATTCAATCAATGGATCCCCGCTTCTCAGTTATCCGACCTATAAATAGAAGGAGCTCGTTTTATTTTTCTCATTTAGTCACAATGTCTTTTTATGTGATTTTGCCCAGCGATAACTCCTTGAATTATTTTCCTGAGAATAAAATATCTCATTTTAAAACACGTTTACCGTCACCAATAGAACTGACAGGAAATTGGGATTGTGCTCTAGTAGAACTGATCTACCCACATACGTGGTATAATGTGAACCGAGAGAATAACTTAATCGGATTCGATATAGGGGATGGGAAGGAATTAGGTAGAAATATTCCACCTGGTTGTTATGAAAGTGTGCCAGATATTTTAAAGGCAATAAGTATTCCAGATCATGAGAATAGAATTTCATTCAATTACAATCCAGTAACAAAACGTGTTCGTTAGGGTGGAGCGAAAAAAATGAATTTTCGATTTTCGTGAACGGGTACCTTTCATTTACTGTGAATGAGGATAAGTAACAATTCTGTAAAATATTTCACTTTTGCGACGTCATCTTTAGTCTGCGCATTTGGCCTAAAGTTTTGAAATTTTAGATTTTTTTTAGTTTTTTCAAATTTTTTAAAAAAATATTGCAAATGATAAAACTAGTGACGGGTGGTTATGAAATGGAAGAAAAAGGTTTGAAATATACAAGAAATTTTTAAAAATCATTTCAGATTATGATTTCAGTCTGCGCATTAGTCCCAAAGTTCATCAAATTTTCAGAAATTTCCGATATTTTTAATATTAGCAGAAATTTTATAATTCAATATTTCCTCTCAATATTTACTAAAAAAGCCTTCAAAACATTTTCTTAATCATTTTTTTGTTTCTTTGAACTATTCAACTCTATGCTTGCTCATTGAAATTACCCAGGACTCACCACGAGGAAGTGGCCGCACTTTAGGTGCCACTCGCGCTCCCCTTGCTTCCAACCGATGAGAGCACACATTTACATTTTTGGACAAGTCAGAAACAATAAATTGTTTCCTTGAGTAGGAAATTGTTTGCATTGGTTTTGATGGATGCACTACAAAGCCATAAAAATCAAGATGTAATACGGAAACTGGAAAAAAAAACTTGGTAGACCTCTGTAGTGGAACATTTGCCAATTACATTTGAATGAACTTATTTTGCTGCATTTTTTGCAAAAGCTAGATGGACCTACCAGTGGACCAAAGTGATTTTTGGGCCTGTTAGACGAAGCTAAACATGTTATACTTTCAAATAAGTTCAATATGAACCTATAGAATTTGTCATTGATCAGATTGATTTTGACAATAAAAATGGTTCAAGTACTGAGCAACAGTAACTTCATGAGATGAGCAAGGTAGTTTTGACTGGGAAAATATCCAAAAAAATGTGAAACAGAAGTCCAAGACAGCTTTCCCTAGTCAGATGTTGATTACAGCAAACAATCTTTAGACTATAATTTTTAAAAGAGTTCATAACTTTCGCGGGTGTCCTTGCTCTTTTAGGATGAAGTACAGACGTTACTAATTTAGCTATGAATTTGTGTGAGATTTTAAAGATTATCTCTCCGGAAAAAAGCAGAAAATTATATTCACATCTATTCAAAACAATGTTTTTCCTACACCCAAGAAATATGCTGTTATCAATATTATATATATATATATATATATATATATATATATGTATGTATGTTTGTTCCTTATACAAATCCAGTTTTCGGCGGATTTTCAACAAACTTGGCACAGAGGCTCCCTGATGCATTATAATTCACATAGGCAGGGGTTTTGAAACTTAAAAAAAATCCAAAAAGCGCAAAATTCATATCTTTTGTCTCAAAATGGTCATTTTCTTCCAATTTGGAATAGATGGAGTAATAGAGATAAGACTTTAAGCACACAAAATGAAAAAATGTAACACATTTAAATAGGAGTATTTTCCTACAAAGATTACGATCAACAATGAATTATCCATTTAAGGCTCAACTATTTCTTTTTAGCATGAAATAAGTTTTTATATTCCCATGCGGGTAGAATTCATTCAAATATTTTTTAGAGCTTAACAGGCACCCGGGCAACGCAGGGAAATAATCTGGTTAGTTCAGAAGAGAGAAAGTTGTTTAAGAAAACTTGTTTTATAGCAATATATAAAGAAACTTGTTTTAAATCGTATTATAAACGCTCAATCTAGAAAACAAACAAGCAAACAAGTGAGAACGCTTCAGATCCCAAAAAATAGACAAAAATCTATTTTCATACATTACATACATAAATCAAAAGTCAGTATACATCGATATGATTTCTTGCCATGATGTAAAAATTACAAAGCTACCTTTTACAAGTAATTTAACAACACAATAATTACAAAGATTACGGAAACTGACAATTTAAATATGATTTCTGCATGCGCTCTTTTTAAACTGCCATTCAAGACTCAATTAGTTGAAAGAGCTGTCAAATAGGTCACAAGCTTTTCAAAATTGGTATGTAATCACATTAAAAGAAAAAGTTTAGTAAAAACGAGGATTTCTGACAGAAATATTTGATCAATTTACGACACAAAGGAACAATTTAACTGTGAAAGACGTATCTAAGAAATGTAAATACGTGCTTGTATTGGTTGGAAGGAAGGGTTCACGTGTAGGACTAGAAGTGCGGTCACCTCCTCATGGTGAGTCCTGGGTAGTTCCACATGAGCTAGCGAATAGTTGCAGGGTTCAAAGTAATAACAAAATGAATAAAAACAAGTTTGAAGGCACTTCAAATGAACATTGAGAGGAAATACTGAGTTAAAAAATGTCGGAAATATCAGAAATTTTGGGAAATTTGATGAACTTTGAGCGCAATGCACGAACTGAAATAATAATCTGAAATGGTTTTTAAAAATTCTTTGTATATTTCAAACCTTTTTCTTCCATTTAATAACCACCCGTCACTAGTTTTATCATTTGCAATATTTTTTAAAAAATATTGAAAAATCCAAAAAAAAATCAAAAATTTCAAAACTTTAGGCCAAATGCGCAGACTAAAGATGACGTCGCAAAAGTGAAATATTTTACAGAATTGTTACTTATCCTCATTCACAGTAAATGAAAGGTACCCGTTAACGAAAATCAAAAATTCATTTTTTTCGCTCCACCCTAGTGTTCGTGTTAAAGTGAAAAACAATGCACGTGTTATTTTTCATGAAGGATTATCACAGATGTTAGGATTCCCACCAACAGTCATAGAATGTGAGAGTGATAAAAATGGGGAACAGACTGCGTTTAGTCCACAGATAGCAGATCCAAATGCTCATTTCAGAGTGTTAATGATTTATACAGATATTATTGAACCTCAGATTGTTGGAGATGTTTATGCCCCTCTTCTTCGTACTGTCAGAGTGACCGGAACAGATGGTGAAACGATAAGTGTAGAATATGAAAGACCTCATTATTTATACGTGAGTCGAAAAATTATCGACACTATAGAAATAGTTATAAGAAGCAACACTGGATTATTAGTACCATTTGAGCGCGGACGATCGTACGTGAAACTTCACTTTCGTCAGAAATACCTCTCGTGATGTATGTACCGTACAGATGTTGTCAAAAGTCCTTCGAAGATTACTACAGCCTTCAATCGGGAAATGGTCTTAATTACTATCAAGGTGCACCCTATCAAAGAGGCTATGGTTTCGGTGGTTTCTTTAAATCTATTTTCAGAGCTGCAGTCCCACTTTTTAAATCGGGGGCCAAAGCAGTTGGAAAACAAATTTTAAAACAGTGGTGTGGACATGTTTAATGACGTGTCGCGTGGTGAAAATATCAAAGTGGCTGCTAAACGTCGACTGAAGGAAGCTGGGAAAAATTTAACGGAGAAGGCAGCAGTTAAAATTAAAACTATGATTGGTTCTGGCAGAAGGAATAAAAAGCGCAAACTTTCGAAGAAACGAAAAAGTTTTCG